>PVJA010024967.1:0-31291 GCA_004027025.1 Myocastor coypus
CATATTTGTTTGTTTGTTTGTTTATGTATTTATGCAGGGCCTATGAGGTCTCACTTATACAGATCAGACTCGTAGTGATCCTCCTGTTTTCAGCCTCCCACGGGCTGGGATTACAGGGACATGCCACAACACCCAGTCTCTAATCCATACTTGTTTAACTGATGGCGTTGTAGTGTAATTTGAGGTGTTTAAAGTCCCTTGACAACATATGATGTCACCCAGCCTTCCAGTCATAGTGCACTAAATCTACCTCTGCACCTCCCCCCCCACGCAAGAGCCCCAGTATGGAGGGCAGGACTCTGACTCTTTGGGACAGATCCGAGTCAAGCCCACCGGTGTAATAAGCTCCCTCCTAAACCTTGTCAGTGCCATTTTCTCCTGTGCTTGGTCTGTTTTCTCTAACAACAGCACACACCTGTAATTCCAGTACTCGGGAGGCTGAGGCAGAAAGATCACCGTGAGTCTGCGACCTAGCCAAGCTACCTAGTGAGTTCAGGGTCAGTTGGAACTACATAGTGAGATCCTGTCTGAAACAAAAGAAAACAAAAGAAAGCAAACCCGAAACACATAACAAGAGCCAACTGACAAACAAAAATAATAACAAAACAAGTTCTGAGAAATCAGATGTTGGTGTGAGATCATATTTAGGGTTCACTCTGAAGTGTCAGGTGAGAGAGGGCTGTGTTTGATGACAGTTCAGCCTCTGTTTTTTTGCTAAGGAAAAGTGGAATGTGCAGGGAATAGTTCAGTGGATCCTCGACGAGTTATGCTCAGCAGTTCCACTGCTGGCTGTCTATGTGCTCCCTAAATTGAAAACAGTCAATCAATAAACATTTGTTCACAGCTAAGTGTAGAAGAACTGCTTACAATGGTCCAACCCAGTTATCCGTCAATGCATCCATGGCTAAATAAGATGTGGCACATTCCTATGATGGAATGCTATGCAGCCACAGAAAGGAACAAAGTACTTCTACATGCTATAGCATTGATGAAGCTTGAACACATTCTGTTGACCATACGTGAACTATTTAAGTGAAATATTGAGAATTGGCAAACATGCAGAGATACGAAGCAGATGAGTTTTATCAAGTAGGGCAGAAGATTGGGGGCAGGCAGCAGAGAGGAGTAACTGCCTCATGCATACGGCACTTCTTTGGGATGATGCAAATGTTTGTAACTAGATAAAGGTGGGGGGAGCCTGGTGGGATGGCTCAGTGGTCTAAAGCGCCTGTTTGGGAAAGCTTGGGTGGCTTCAGGGACTGCAGTTCGATCCCCAGCACCACATGCTGTGCCAGCCCTGCCCTCGGGGCGGGCTGAGCCGGCCATAAAAATGAGTGAATAAACGAACAAAGGTTCTGAAACAAGAAAAAAAATAAATATAAAAAAATTATTTAGATAAAGGTGGGTGTTGCACAGCATGACCAACGTCTGCAATGATCAGTTTCATGTTGGGTGTATTTATCTACAGTTTCCAAAAATTGGAATGTACTATGTTTGCCAAGACTTGGGCCTCTAGGATGGGAGGCTCCATGAGCACACCTGCATCACGCGGCTGCTAGAGTCACCTCTGGCGCCCCTGCAGGTCTGAAGGTGCTGTGAAGGGATGGTACGGCTCGCTGGAAGTGCTCTGATGTAAAGCTATGGGGAAAATTGTGTCGCTATTTAAAACCCAGCAGAGGGCTGGGGAGATACCTCAGTACATTAAGTGCTTGCCTGGCCAGCCCAAGGGCCTGTTCAATCCCTGGTTCCAAAAAAAAAAAAAAAACCAAACTAGAAACCTTTCCTTGGGGCCCAGCAGGATGGCTCAGTGGTCTAAAGCGCCTGCTTAGGAAAGCTTCGGTGGCTGCAGGGACCGCGGTTCAATCCCCAGCACCACATGCTGCGCCAGCCCTGCCCTCAGGGCAGGCTGAACCAGCCATAAAAATAAATAAACAAACAAAAGTTCTGAAACGAGAAAAAAAATAAAATTAAAAAACAAAAACAAACTAACAAAAAAAGCCCCATAGCATGAGCTGGGCATGGTGATGTATACCTGCAATCCCAGCACTCAGGAGGCTGAAGCAAGAGGATTACAAGTTCTAGGCCAGGCTGAGCCGTGTAGCAAAATGCTGTTGCCAAAACGAACCAGAAACTCAAACCATACAATGTAACATAAAGAGCAAAGAGGCCCATAAACCAATCAGCTAAAAACTGATTGCCCGGGTTAGGGATATAGCTTGGTGGCATAGCCTGGCAAGTGGGAGGTTCTCAGTTTGATTCTCAGGACTAACCAGCAAACAACCTAAAAACCTCACTGCCTTCACAAGCTTTTCCTGAGCCCTACTCAGTGCAGCCACTTCCTCATGTCTCCCAGCAGAAGAGAGGGACAGAGCAATATGCAAGCATGGGCTTTGACCCAGGACCGCACGACTCACGTTCTTGCTTTTGTTACCCAGGACGGATTAGTTAATGTTTGTGTGCCTCAGTGTTCTCCTGTGTGAAATGAAGATAAGAAGATCTTCTCGGTCACATGGCACAGTATATGACCAGAGAACCTGGCAGCAGATGGCCAGTGCTCAATAAAGGATGAATGGTGGAATTTGTTATTCCTCTCCGTTGATTCATCTGGCCTGGCCAGCCTGTAGATTAGTGACTTGAGCACACACTCTGAAAAGCTCAGGGACCTGTGCGTTTATTACACTGTCTGTCACTGTATGAGCCCTTTGCCTGTAGTACTGCTGAACTGTCTCAAAAGCCTGGGAAATTGATATAGATAAAATGCAGGTCCTTGAAAGGACCCAATTCCATGGACTTCGTTATTCTAAAGCAATTCCTGATGAAGAGAACTTAGAGTTCTACACCAATTGTGGTAAAGACCAGAATTATGCGAAAGAATTAAAAGCCATTATTCTTACAGACTAGTCTATAGTAGAAGAATAAATAAAATCTGAATTCCTCTCATTCATTCAGGATTTTTGGGCACTGAGGTAATTTCAAAAAGTGCATCTGTTTGTGAAATCTTACATAATTACTGTAATTTTTAATTTTTTAAAAAAGATTTACTACTTAAAGAGAATAAAAAATAATTTAAAAAAAATTAGAAATGAAGTCCAGACATGGTGGTGCAAGCCTGTAATCCCAGTGCTGGGGAGGCTGAAAACAGGAGGATCACTACAAATCCAAGTTGTGCAGTGAGATTCAAATACATAAATGAAAAAAAAGATGTTTATTATATGTAAAAATTAAGAGACGATACAGAATTTCACTGAGGGAAATGATAGGAATTCTATAATGGTTGTTATCTTGCATACTGTTATTTTCATATTATAATTATTTTGATGTAATTCTTTCTGATGTATGCTGTGTAGTTTATAGCTTTCAGGCAAGATATATTGAAAAAAATATAGCCGATTTGTTAGGCTTTGGATCCTCATATGTTTTTTGTTTTTTCACTTCTACAAAATAATCTCAATGCTGTTCAGCTGCTGTTGAGGCTTCTTTTCAATTCTGGGAAAAAAAAATACCTAATATCCGGGCTTACAGGGAGAAAAATTTTTATTTAGCTCACAGTCTGTAGAGCTTTCAGTCCATTATTGGCCAGCTTCAAGGTGGGGTGGCACATGGGAGAGGGCGACAGTATGCAATGGTGAACTGCAGCGAAAGCAACAACAGAGAGCCACGAGCCCCACTCTGTCCCCTGTACTGTATCCAGTCTACCAGGATTAGGGCGGTGCTAATGCAGCAAGGGGATCTGTCAGCAGCCACTCCGCCTTAATCCCTGCATTGCACTGCAAATCAGTCCCACACACTACACTCAGCCACCTCTGGAAAGCGCTCTTTGATCAATGAGGCTTTGAGGGACATCTAGACACAAACCCTAACACCTTCTGAAGACTCAGATAGCTGTTTCCTACATAGCTTATTTAATATGTATGTATGTACGTATGTATGTATGTATTCATGCATGTATTTCTTTCATTACCAAGGTGTGTCAGTGTCTACTTTTCGTTATAGAAATGTGCATGAATTCTTTCTCCATCCCCAAAACACGTCTCTAATTTATGAACTTACAGGCATATGTGGTAGGAAATGAGGAACCCAATTAATTTACTTTGTGTAATGAACGAATATACTGAGCGACAGGTCTTTCAACCATTCCTGGACTTCACTAATTTATTTGCAGGCTGCAGGCTGTTGTCTGACAGGATTCTGACACTGGACAAAATGCCATTTTATTTATAAACTAAACTACTTATGATGTGTTATCCTAGCATCGGTGCCTTTCCATTACTAGTTAAAGAATTACATTAAAGAATAGGGCCCAGCAGGATGGGTCAGTGGTCTAAAGTGCCTGCTTAGGGAAGCTTGGGCAGCTGCAGGGACCGCAGTTCAATCCCCAGCACCACATGCTGCAATAGCCCTGCCCTGAGGGCAGGCTGAGCCGGCCATAAAAATAAACAAACGAAAGTTCTGAAACAAGAAAAGAAAAATCTTAAAAAAAAAAAAAACTTTAAGAAGAATAATTGCTTATCCTCTACACTGTTAGTAAAAGTTCGGTAAAATGTAATTTGGATTTTTTTAATGGAAAGAAAGGTGAAATACTCTTAGGTATTGTTATATGAGTGTTTTTCCTCCCACCCCCTCCACAGAAACTTGTTACTGGATATAACTGTCGGTAGGCTCATTGAGCAGGAGATTTTTACCATTGCACGTTGCTACCGTGTACCTGAGGATGTGTGTATTGATGTGAATGTCTTAATTACACGAGCCCAAGAAAAGCTCAGGAGAGATATATTTGAGCATTTTGACAGAGCCATTTCTACCTGTGCATATGAAGACCGAGAAAAGTAAGCTTTGTTTTATTGATTCTCATAAAGTATTTAAGTACTTTAAGTACTGAGTAGTAGAGGCATTTATATTTTATCCAACAGGGCAAAAAGAAAATTGACATATCTCTTTATACTTCACTATTTAGCAAGGCTACCTGAAGTTGTTAAGGGATGGGGTCGAATAAGGACAGCCCTAATTGGTAGACTGCCCTATGCAATTTTCTTTTTGTCTGTTTCCAGAAGCTGTCAACTAAAATATAAAAAAATCAAGATGTTACATGGTTTAGTTCTGAGGTGTCATCTTATATTACGTTATTGGGATTTATAAACAGACCTTTAGTAATACAGAGAAGAAGGAATTTGCATGTAAACTTTTTGTTGAATTTCTTTGAAATTGTTTCTGAAAAAATAATGAAGCTTAGCATAATCGATTTCTAATACATTATTATGTTTGTTGAGCTCATTAAATCATTGTTATACACACTGGAGTATAGCCATCTTAGTATGTTTTGGGATTTATCTAACCCATAGCCCTGATATAATGCAGGGAAATATAAGTTGATCTCATTTGGAGTTGAAAAATCCTTACTCTTGCATGTCATTGCCATCTCTTCGGTCACCCTTTTGTTCACCTTCAGATTTGGAGTTGGTACCTATGTGGCCCACTTGCTACCCTGAGGTTTTTTTTTTTTTTTTTGGTGGAACTGGGGATTGAACTCAGGCCCTTGTGCTTGCCAGGCAAGCGCTTACTCCACTGAGCTATCTCCCTGGCCCTCTACCCTGAATATTTTTAAAGGTCCCATAACTTACCTTAAAAATGAACATTTTTCTTAATCCATAATGTATCCTCACTGAATTATTATATAGGTTTCTTTTTCCTTAAAGCGTTAAGCTTCTTCAAGCCTCCTAGAGGAGGTACAGAGTAATCTTTACATGACAATGTATGCTATGCAGTATCCATTTTCCCTGATGCAGGTGTGATCTTCCTTGGCTAAAGGAATACCTCTGGGTGGAATGGGTGCTTGATCATCTGACCTGCCTTTCTTCTAGATCTGACAAGTTTTGATTGTACACAATCTCATTGCAAAGAAAAGAGCCCATTTTCAGAATCAATAGATTTTGATTTTATATGGTACACAAAGGAGCACTAGCTAAAGAAAAACACTCAACACGCATTTCTGGTGGCAAGGACTGTTGGGCCTCCTCTATCGACTGCTACTGACATTTGACAAAATCAAAGTAAATGCTAAGCACCCCAACCCCCAGCTAGATTCCAGAGTATAAAGTTTGGGTCCCAGTACAAAACCAGAAAAATACCTTGAAGTCATATTGTACTTGTGTTGGAAGCTCTACATACTTCTCAAATTCAGATGTGTTTTCAAATATCAAAACCATTTTTGACTAGTGGTCAAGAATGCAGATGGATTACTTGGAGCAACACTCATGGCTATCGCCTTAATAGGCGGTACTATCACCAACCAAGAATGCGAATCTTGAAGGAAAGGTCTTTCCTAAGGACAAAATCTGGTGACCTCTGAAATGGAAATATACTATGTCTGCTTTTCTTTACTGTGCATTCCACTACCAGTTTCCATACTGATTTCCATATCACATTTTTACAACATAAAAACATTTATTTCATTTTTTCTCCTATAGCATGTAATTTTTGCCAGAAGGACACCAGATATGTAATAATCTCACTTTGCTTTTTTCCCATGCAGAAAAGATGTATTACCCAGTAGTGAGATCAAAAGGGTGTGCAAGACCCACAGGTTTCCTTTCAGTAACGATTTTCTGGATACCTTACTATCCAGGTGAGTACAAGCTCCTGCAGAGTTTTTTTTTTTTTTTTTTTTTTTTTTTTTTTTTTTTTTGTCTTTTTGAGACAGGGTCTCGCTATGCAGTTGAGGCTGGCCTTGAGCTCACTTTTGTAGCCCAGGCTGGTCTTGAACTCGCACCGATCCTCCTGCCTCAGCCTCCCTAGTGCTGGGATTACAGGCGTGCGCCACCACGCCTGGCTCCTGCAGAGTTTTATTTGAAGGATTATTCTTACTTTTACATCAAATGTTATTTACCCATGCTTGTTTTGATTATATCATTGATAACCCAGCTCTCTAATGCAAAAGGAAAAGGTAATCATGATTTGGAAAATTATAGAGCCTATTAAGAATCATTATTTTGTCTTTAAGCCTGACAGGTTCCAGGATCAAAATGAAACATACAATGTGGTATGAGGACTTACGGTTATTAACACAGGGCTCTATACTGCTGCAACATTAGTTGTATAACATACATTTTGGTGCCATAAAAGGGAAGTGCAATGAATTGCTTTCTGAGACACATCATTTCTATTGGGTCTGACTTATGACATTTCAGTTTCACCCTCTTATTTATCCAGATTTTGGCCATCTTTTGTGTTTCTTGTGGCATCATTTCACTTCCTCCTCTGACTTCACATATCTTGATAATTCTGGTATTTTGGGCTTTGTGCTATGGCATTACAGCTATTGCTCTGGTACATTATTTCATTTTATTTTTATTTAAAAACAGTTTGGGGGGCCCGGCAGGATGGCTCAGTGGTCTAAAGCGCCTACTTAGGAAAGCTTAGGCGGCTACAGGGACCGCAGTTCGATCCCCAGCACCACATGCTGTGCCAGCCCTGCCCTCAGGGCAGGCTTAGCCGGCCATTAAAAAAAATCAGTTTGGTATATTCAGAACTATTACCTATCCCATCTTATCCATGAGGACGTTGAGGTTAGAGAGAGATAAGGTATTTTGTCCAAAGTCACATACTCTAAAAGAGTCATGACTTTGCCCCTTTACCGTTTAAATGGTCATCCTTTGTTTCTAATTACTTGGAATTTTTGTGTACTGATAGCCAGTACATAGTAGTGCCTTGGCTCATGAACTTAATTTCTTTCCATGATTCTGGTACCAAATTAAATTGACTGAGAACTGAATCAAAATTCCCCATCAGATCAACACTGAACCCAGTCACTGAATTTGATCAGGTTCTCATTCAATTCAACTGGCAACCAGAATTATGGAACACATTAAGTTTGTGCACTGAGGTACCACTGTGTGACAATGACTTAGCAGATCTCTTCTCCCCACCCCCACCCCGCCTCCACTTGCATCCACTCTTTCCTCTCTATTCTCTCACTATTCTTCTGAGCTACATTTCTTCTTGAGCCTTCTTTGCACGGCTTCTCCACTGGTATTTCTTCCAGTAGTGTAAATTCTAAAATCTAACAACATCGTTAGTTAAGTGTCTTTTAAGAGCAAAAGTGTCATCATGTCATTCTTCTATTCATAAACTTTCTGTAATGTCCCTTCCTTGCTCTCTTAAAAATAAGACACACATTCCTTAGTTTTGCACTATAGTGGTACCTTGGCTTATGAATTTAATTTGTTCCATGATTCTGGAACAAATGGATATGTTTGTGCTTGTGCAAGAAAGATGGTTGCAGAGTAGCTTCTGTTTGTGAAGCAAATTGTTTGCAAATGAAAGTGTTTGTGAACCAAGATACCATAGTTCTTTTTAGTGTTCTCATAAAAGGGCTGTGAGACAAAAGGAGACATAAAAGGAAGAGATAAAAACAAACTCCATTAGGGAGAAGTAAGGTCCAAAGCCTCATGAGTGGACTCCAGAAGAGGGCACGTCCAGCTAGATAGGAACAGTACCTTTGTTGGATTGACCTTGGAGTGATTTTTCTAGGCTGTCAGCTCTGTTTGTTTTGCTTGAACTCCATTTGCTCTTATTTACTAGTAGCAGCCTGAAGGATAAATAGGTCACTCAAGACCTGAGATGAAATAGCAGGCCTAGAAGTTAGGACTGCCCTTAGTTATCGCATCTCCCTGCCCCGCTCCCCCCATAGTCCAGCATTTCATACAAACTCTTCCTGCCTTCCCACTTTTATATTTTTTTCTCTGGCTGCTTAGTCTTTCTCTTTCTCCCTCCCCTCCCCTTCCTTCCCGTCTTCCCGTCTCCCCTTCTAGTGGCAGTGGAGCCCAGGACCTTCTGCATGCTAGGCAAGTGCTCTACTTCTGAGCAATACCTTTGAGTCTTCTCTGGCTATTTCTTTAATAGGAAATCGTTACTAGTTTTCTTGCCTTGCTCAAAGGCAGCTGTTCTCTCAAGAACCATCTTCATGACACCTCCTAAAGCCTTACATTTGTTCGGCTGGTGATTGGAATGAATATCTCCTCCGTATTCTCGCAACGCATTGATGTTTCATTTTTGATCTCAGCTTTTAGTAGAGTGCTAACTTTGCCTTTGATCCATTTAGATGCCGTTACCTGCTTCTAACCTGTTTGATTTACCACCTGGAAAATTGAGTTGACACAGCTACCATGTCCCTTATATTCTTTAAATCCACTTCCTAGCTCTATGATCTTGTGCAACAGTTTTGACCTCATTGAATCCCTAACTCCTCACCTTTAAAAAGAGGTAACATATTTACTTCCAACCTGGTGCTAAGCATTGACTGGGGCCTAGGAAAGAAGTACAGGTTGGGAGCCATAGGTCACAGCATCTGACTACAAATGAACTAGAAAACTCTTTGCTTCCTTCCTTCCTTCCTTCCTTCCTTCCTTCCTTCCTTCCTTCCTTCCTTCCTTCCTTCCTTCCTTTTCTCTTTTCTTTCTTCCCTTTCTTTCCTTCTTACTTAAAGTCCACAATGTTTACATTCATCTTCACATATCTTGATTCTCTTTAGTGCCCCTCCTCTCCCATTCCCTGCCCCTCTGCCTGCCCTTAGATTCCCTTCTCATTTATGAAGTAGCTTTTTTCATGGAGGAAGCTTGTTTTGGGAGAGTTAGATCTGAATGCTTTTCGCATATTAAGCTGTCTTCTCATCAGGAAGCTGCACATGTTTATTAGATTATCTCTTGATTGCCTTACGGATGAGCTGTCCTGGGAAGTCCAGTGATGTGGGAGCCTGGCCTCTGGAGGACCTAGAAGTTTCTGATCTAGTGCTAAGGCCACCAAGTCATCATCCTATCATTCTCCCATTCTCAGAAGACTGTTTTGTCTTTGCTTTTACAATTTGACATTTAATGCAAAAAGACGATTCCACAACTTGCTTCGAAGCTGTCTCAGTGTCCGTACTAATCTGTCTCAGAGCTCAGCTTAGCTTAGAAGAGGTCATCCCTCTCCGCCACTCAGCAGACCATGTTGTCTAACTTTGCCTCTAATTGTGCGGTGACCCTTCTCTACACTCAGGGGAAACTTCAGACTAATCAGATTAGAAAATGTCTCATTCCCATTCCCCTCTCTCTTCAATATGCCCTGCCATGATTTGGGTCACATGCTTGGTGTTTTGCATCATCTCCGCAGATTCCTTTCAAAGACTGCCCTAATTCCTAATGGGCCCATCAGCCTGCAGCTCACATTTATACTCTACATTCTTATTGTTCCCCACAGACTTGACGGGGCTTTATGGAGCCTTGACCAGAGTCTCTTTCTGTGCAGCTTTCTTCATGGCACGCTAAGCCAGAGCCCCCTCTGACGTCTGCGACCTCCCGAGGGAGGCAGGCATGGACTTTGTTGATTTTGTACGATACATAGTCTACCCAGGCAGTACTTTGACCTACCTTGAGATGAGGCTGCATAACGCTTGTGTACAAATTCAGATCCCAAGATACAAAGCAGTGTGACCAATGGATTGGACCCCGTGACTGGTATTCAGACATTTGTCCTCTCCCCTGTGTTTTGATACTAACAGTTCCCTCTTAATCTATTTCTATTATTCTTGTAATCCAAGTAAGTCTTGTGCTTGTTTGAGTTTTTCACAACCTACAGTACAATCTGGACTTCGAAATCTTTTCGCTTCCAGTCGCTCCAGCTCTGATCAGTTTCTATTGTGAGAGACAGCGCGAGGTCACTTTCCTCCCCACAGAAATGTATTTCACTAATGAGCAGAGCATCAGGTGTGGATGTTGTATGGATGGGGTGGTCATTTGATATAGCGCTAAGGGCCAAAAAGTGTTCTGTCAGCTTTTGAGCATATTAAAAGGTTTATTTTAATTAATTGTGTTCATTATTGCTCATTTCATTAGCTTGCACACAGACGTGTAAGGGGAGTCTCTCACTGAAAGAATGAGTTTAAGGTCAAGGCAAATCATAAGAGGAAATAGAATCGGGGCTCCCCAAGATAGCCTAAGCCTTTGCTTTTGTTGGAGTGGTGGGTTGGAGACTACGTCTCATTCACACTTGTACCTTAAGAGACCTGTCTGGCACTGGTACACTCACTATATGGGTTCAGGCTTTGTCTGACCCGACTGTGGAGCCTAAGTCTAATTCTTCAACTATGTGAAATCTCATACTGTTAGCCTTCATGTGGGTGTGAATGTCTCTTGAGAATGATGATGAAGAATTCTGATGCTTGGTCCACAAGAGATGGAGACAATTCTGACCTCTTTTCATCCTGTACTTCTTGTGGGACTCAGGAGCGAAGAGATAGTCTCTTCCCCTGCTTGTGGCCTTCTCGATATAGACTTGAGTAATGAGAAATTCAAGTGCAGCTCTTCCCCCACCAATTCCATCCCAAGCTTGTCTTTTATAGCTGCCTTTGGGTTCCAGGGAATGCCTTAGACTCAGCCTCCCAAGAGAGCTTGTGCTTCATCCAGCAAGATCAGTTAAAATGGAAAAAGTTAACGGGGCTTTAAAATCATCTCATTATGCTCTACCCAGCGCTGCCCCAGCTCCCCGCTGCGGAGGCATGGGTGGGCTCCTGTTGTTGCCCCCAGCAGTACCTGGCAGTGAGGCGGAGGGGCAAGCATTGAGCCATGTGGCTGCTGCTGTCGAAGATGGATGCACTCATGGCGTTTTACTGCAAAAGAATGCACTCTCTCCTGTCCTTGCTGTCACTCTCGCTCTCCTTTCTCTTGCCTTCCTTCCTTCTCACTTTCTTTCCTATATCTTTTCTTCTTTTTTTCTGTGGCCCACATGCTCAGCGATCCACCCAGATGCTCAGATGCTTTCTGCCTTTTCCAAAATAAGGTGGTCTTTAGTAGAAGTTTTTGTCTTTAATCCCAAAACATGTGCACCAACAGAACACTGGTTGTACAGCTGGTACTTGGCAGCTGTGCCCACCTCACCGAGGATCTGTGTGCTGGAATGAAAATAGGAATTTAAAGGCCTGGCATGTAGACATAAGCAGTTACTCCCTGGCAGCTCAAGCAACACCGTCTGGCCAACCCTAAGTTTTAGTAACCCACCTACAACTGAGTGGCCGAGAGCTCTTCTTTTTTGCAAATGTCTGACCTCGAAGACCTTTGTGAGCTCTTTCCAGGTGTGCGCCCCCCCCCCATGTGTGCTGGTAGTGATCTAAAAGCAAGTGTGTCCAGGTGAGTCCAAAAGTGATCTTCCCTGCCCTCCCTCCCTTCCAGCTCCTTCCCCTCATCAGTGAGGTAGCCTTTGCCACAGAAGGGAGTCAGGCTCCTCCTCAGCAAAATGCAGCTGCTCCTAAGCTTTTAGGTCTTCAGAGGATGGAAATTAAGAGCTCAGCATTATTCCCTGTGGCAAGGAGACGGATGGCTGCTGCAGTTTCCAAGCCATTCATCATTTTGGGGAGGGGGAACACACACATCAGTCAAATGTCCCATTAGACTCACTTCTAAGAACTCCCACCTAGAAAGGCCTCAGAAAGCATGTTTGGGGGCTATTATTATTTAGAGAGGAACCAGAGAAATTGGCCTCCCTCCCCCTTCTTCCACAAACATGTCTCTTAGTTTGTGAAGTGAAGGAAATGGTGAATTGCCTGAGTATCAAAGGGAAAGAAGAATTTATGGAGGCTTTAGGAAAACACTTTTAGCACTGTGAGCCGGGACTTAAAAGTAAGAAGGCTGGCTTTTTAACAAGCATAGAAACGCTTAAAGGCCGAATTAGTGTTGCCCTTTAGGGCAGCCATTCTGGAAGGCTGTGGCTGATTCCAACAATGTTGCCATAGAAAGTTTGTCTTTGGAACTGCCTTCAAAGCCTTTTCAAATGAATTTCTTCCAGAGTGGCAAATCTCTCTCCTTTGACCATGGACCACACTTTTAGCAAGAGCCAGATGTCCTTTGGGGTGGAGTACAGAACTCAGGTGCAGAATCCAGATTGTATTTTTGTTTGAAAGCCCAGTGCAAGTATGAAATAAAGAGATATATTTTCTTTCTTATTAAATCAGATTGTCAAGTGATGCCGTTAGTCACGAGACAGACAGTAGCCTACAGAGGTACCCAGATGCAGCGACTGCCCTGCTTCTGTCACTACCTTTATACCCAAATCTCTTTCCATTTCTGAACTGTTTCCTATTTGGTCCTCTTTCTCCAAGTGGTCCTATTGTTGGCACTGGACATCTCTCTAAGTTGTTCTTTTATAACCTCCTCTAACAAGTGGAGTCCATATCCAAGGGTACATATTAGGGTGGAAAATGTCAGCACATCAGCGGTCCAGGAGAGAAGCTCCACGTGGATTTTGGGAGCAGAAATGAAAACAGAGAGACTCATTCCAAGAGCATAGGCTCTCAAATAGGGGCACTCTTTTCTTTCTAAGACTGACGTTTCCATGTTTATTACCTAGAAAAACAGCTTTCAGAGTGTCTTTATCTTCTCAGCACTCTTTAAAATTTTTATTTGTATCAAACTGATGCATGCTTCTGGTTAGAAGTAACCCCGTCATGCTGAAAAGCTTAGTCTGACAACAGCACACGCTGGTAATCTCTGCAGAAACTTTCAACCTTCCTAGCTGCTTCTGCTTGCCTTCTAATAGCACGAACTTGCTGGTATTTCTTGACTTATTATTTGTAGATAGTATCTACTAACTTCCTGTTATGATGATCAAGAATCTAGCATAATCTGGATTCCAGTCACTGTTTGTTCTTTTAGGATCCTCTCTCTATTCCTGATGCTCTGGAAGTTGGTGATGGTGCGTGCGTGTGTGTGTGTGTGCGTGTGTGTGTGTGTGTGTGTGTGTGTGTGTGTGTGTGTGTAGATTCATTGCACTTACCACTTTATAGGCTCATCTAATTTAGAAATTGTGTGTTTCTGAAAACATTTCTATTAACTTTCCATTAATTATTTAGCAGTTTCCTCTCTTGAATTTTTGTTCTGAGGAGAACTCCTATTGTTAAAAGTTTAGGATCTCTCAAATTTAGGTATTTGTATCTCCCAAATTTTCCCATCTTTACTGTGAAGTGTTTACTAAGAAGTTTCCTCCACTTTCCACCCCAGGCTTTTATTTTTTCATGCCAAAACATACTTTTAAGTCACGTGTTCTTTTCTTTTGTAGTGTTTGGTCTCTTTTTAGGAGGACAATATATCTTCATGAACTACATTTTTACCATTTTGCCGTGTGTTCCCAAAGTGCGCTTTGTTTCCCTGGGTCCTTTAATTTTCTTCTCTAGTTTTTGGCCTTAATGCTGGCCGCTCTCCTAGGGCCAGGGCAAGGGTGCTGTTCACTGTTGAGTTTTACTTCCCAGTCAGCTCCTAAGGCTCTTTCTTCATTAAGGAAGCTGGACATTTCTGTGGAACCATTCAGAGTACTGAGAGGAGTCTTAGCTTCTCGTGTGAGTGCAGGAGGAGGGTAGAGTGGGAGAGGAGAGGCAACTTCAGCATGGCCACTGGGATTCTGAGAAACAGAAAGGAGAGGAAAGTGGCCCCTGGAGAATCCCTGTGTATTCCTCTCCAGTACTCCATTATGCTTTGCCTTCCTCACAATGGAGCATCTTCAGGTGAGTGTCTCTGGAGAGCAAGCCTCTTCCCTGCAGGGGAAGCTCCGTGCCAGTTTTCAAGCAGTCCTTGTTTTCAGTGCCTCATCCCTGTCTTTATCGGTGTCTGGAGTCTACAGCTCCTGAGTCTCTTAGGAGTTCTGTGGGCCACATGGACTGGTCTTTCAGTGTGACCTATCCTCAGCCGTGGGTGCTTAGGGCTTAGCTTCCTTTCCTTAGCTCTGCCAAGTTCATTACTAGTCCTTGATCTACTCTTCATCTGCAAAAACCTTTTGAAATCTCTTTTCACGTGTTATGTTTTCTCTAGCTATCTTTGCCATTGTGTCTTTTCCTTTGTTGGTTCACCTTAATTCTCTTGTAGATGACAAGTAGGATCACTTACTAAGATCAAAGAATTTTTCCAAAAGTCGCAGCTGTTTTTATCTTTTTTCCTGCCTGCCTGCCTGCCTGCCTCCCCCCCCCCCGTTTCTTTGTCTTTTTGAGATAGGGTCTTGCTATGCTGTTGAGGTTGGCCTTGAGCTCACTTTTGCAGCCCAGGCTGGCCTTGAACTTGCACCAATCCTCCTGCCTCAGCCTCCCAAGTGCTGGGATTACAGGCGTGCGCCACCACGCCCGGCTTACCTCCTTTTTTTTGTTTTTAAAGACTTTATTAAGCTCATTATATAGCCCAGGATGCCCTCAAACTCATGGGAATTTTCTTGCCTCAGCCATCACAATCCATGTATCTGTTTTTAAATTTTTTAAAGTTATTTATTTGATACTGGGTCTCACTACACAGTTCACCCTCATAGACTCAGTGATCCATCTCTCTCAGCTTCCCCAGCGCTGGGATTACAGGCATGTCACCACACCTGGTTTTGGGGCTGGCACGCATGCCATGCTAAAGACTGAACTCAGGTCCTTGTGCCTGCCAGGCCAAGCAAGCTATCACCCCAGCCCCCATGTATCTCTTTTAATTGAAAGATCTATTTGTTAATTTTTTTCTTCCTTATGCTTCTTGCTAGGGGTACAGGACATACACTGATATCCTTGAAGACACAAACGGAGAGGAAAGCTTGGAGTATTTTTAACATGTTAGTTAAGTTCTCCTTTAAGCCTGGCTCTGGTGTTTTGGAAAGAAGAAATCTTTTGTTTCTTTTCAAACACAGTATCTGTATATCATTTTCAGATGTGTACACTTTCACTTGCAGCTTTTGATCCTTTTTTGGGTATCATTTGACTCAGAACTATCTTTCCCCAAAGCCCTCCTAAGTGGTTAAATGTATAGTCTTGTATGTCATAACTGAGCAGGAAAGAGGGCTGAGCATTTGGAGAAAACCAAGTAAATGTGAGCAGGTATCAGAGTTAATGGCAACACAGTCTAACAGAACGTCCTGTAGTGACCTTTAGGGATTTTTTTTCTGAGAGTTCCAGTGCCATCACCTAGGGAAAATGCAAACTCATACAGAGTGACTCAGATAAGGAAAGCTTAAGGAAGACCTTCCTAAGAAAGTGACATTGGAACTGACAGCTTCCCAACAAAGAGACTAGCAGGTACAGATGCCTTGCCTGTCTGAGAAGTGCCTTGGTGTGATCAGGGAAGCCGAAGAAGGCCAGTCTATTCAGGACGCTAGAGGAGAGCTAGAGAGCATTCTCAGTGAAGACCTACAAGCAGAGAACTTAGCAGGAACCACATTAAGTTGGTTTTTATAAGACCTGATAAGGAGTTAGCTTGCATTCTAAGGGGATTGAGAAGCCATTGGAGGACTCAAACAAAGAAGTGATTGGGTGGACCTGGTTTAGAAAGAGGGTGGTCTTCTATATGAAAGTAGATAGAGGTAGGAAGACCAGCATGGGAAACTATTGCTGTAATCCAGGTGAGAGATGAGCGATTTGGGATTAGGGAGTAGTAAGGAGTAAGAGATACACAGAAGTAGGCAGATTTGCAATATGCTGTGGTTGTGTAACCCACTGGACTGCTTAGTAGATTGCATATGAGCAGTGAAGTTCGATAAGGTCCTAAAGCCATTTGCCAGTCCAATGGCTAGTTCTCAAATTAGTGAAATACCACACTTCTGAACTCTAAGAGTAAATAAGTCTTTCGTGTAATTCATGTTGTGGGAGTTTACTAACCAACTGCATATGGTAAGGGAAGGATAGAGATGATTATCTCATTGGTCATCTCATCTTATTTCCCAGTCTTGTGCATTTAAGTATTATCTAGGTAGTTAATGAGGCCTACACATGTGTTTTCAAGTCGACTTCTTTCTTGAACAGCAGACTCACAGTCTGAGGTGCTCCCTCCCCATTAAAATTTAATGTATCCAAACTGAACTGCAAGTCCTGCCTTGTAACCTGCTTCTCCTGTAGTCTTTCTCATTTCAGTTGGGGCAGCTTTGTGTTTCCAGTTGATAAATAGAACAAAAGCCTTTACATAATCTTCAATCTTCCTTCTGTTTCGCATACACTATATACACTGCAAAATCATAAAATCTTCCAAATTAGCCACGCCTCACTGCCACCACTTTCCATGCATTAGTTGGAGTTATCTTTTTATTTTTTTTTAAATTTTTAATTTTATTTATTATTTTTATTCTTGTTTCAGAACCTTTGCTTGTTTATTCATTCATTTTTATGGCCGGCTCAGCCCGCCCCGAGGGCAGGGCTGGCACAGCATGGGGTGCCGGGGATCGAACCATGGTCCCTGGAGCCGCCCAAGCTTCCCCAAGCAGGCGCTTTAGACCACTGAGCCATCCCGCCGGGCCCTGGAGTTATCTTTTTAAAAATATATTTGCGGCCAGCGAGATAGCTCAGCGGATTAAGCACCTACTTAGTTAAGTGCAGTAGACCGGGATTTGATCCCCGGCACCACAAGCTGTACCGGCCCTTCCCCTGGGCTCACTGAGCCAGCTACAGAGCCAGCATGGTGGTGTACACCTGTAATCCCAGCCCTAGGGTGGCTGAAAACGGGAGGATTACTACGAGTTTGAGCTGCGTAGTGAGACCCTATACAAAAAAGCCAAACCAAACCAAACCAAACGAATATAAACATACATTTGCTTCTATCTTATTCCATTCAGGCTGCTACCACAGAAGGCACAAGCTAGATGGCTTATATACAACAGAAAACTATTTTTTACATTTTCACAAGCTGAGTCCAAGATCAAGGTGATGATGTATTCAGTGTCTAGGTCATAGGTGACTCCTTCCCTCCATGTCCTCATGGCAGAAGAGGCAAGGGAGCACTCTGTGATCTCTTTTATAAGACAGCTAATATCCAGGAGGGCTCTACCTACCGATACTGATACTGATATAAACACCTCTGCCCCAATAGTATCATACTGATGACTGGGTTTCAACATATGAACAGGAGGGTGGATTGTATTCATTCTAGACATTGAAGCCCTGAGTATTCTTCAGTACAACGGGGTCTATTGGGTTTTACTTTTCCTTAAAAGTCAAACTCTACGTGACCTCCTTCTACCTTCTTCTCCTTCTTAGAAATTAAGAAGGAATTTCTTCAAGGCCCCTTGCTAATGGAATGATTCTCACAAAATATCTTTTGTTGACTAAGTTCTAGTGCTTTCCCCAAATGTACACAATTAAATAATAGTCCTGCATCCTGGCTTCAAATATTTCCATAAAGAGAGTATGTCCTTTAGAGGAACTGCATTGGTCAGTGAGCCAAAGCTCAAAGGATAAAGTGGTACAGAGCAGCGGGTTGGAGCTGTAGTCCAGAGTCCTTGGCCAAAACAAATGGACACAGAAGAATTACAGAACTTCCTTTCCCTGTCCCTCTTCTGCTTACTCTGTGTGTTCCACTTTGTTTAGATGAACGAGTCTATGTAACCTCATTTTGTAATATTTGTCATTGCTAATTTGTATTAGTTTATAAATATGAACTATGCTTTTTTTAACATTTGGTGAAGAAAGATGAAGTGTTTATGTGCAGGAGCCTAGAGAAGGAGAGCTAGAACAAAAACTTAGTGACAAATTATCCTTGCTCTTTTCTTCAAAAAGAAATGGTGCTGCAAGGTCATGAGATATTTCTTTAGCCTTATAGTGTGGCAGCATGTGGTCAAGTTAAGGCTATGTGCCATTGGATGCTCTTAGTATTTCAGTAAGAAGTATTTAGGCACTGCTTATGTTATTATAATAATTGTGTTGGAATTATTGGGGGTTTGCTTCTTTGCAATATTGAGGGTTGAACCTGTGTCCTTCACACTAAGCTATGGGTCCTTGGCGCTTTTTCAAGTCACTGACTTGCACAGGTGGGACTCAAACTTGTCATCTTTCAAGTGTGAGCTGCCATGCTTAGCTGAAATTATTGTATCTTGATGGCCAAAACACTGTTATGGTTAATGATGAATTTAAGCCTGATAAAGTCTAAGAAATACATTATTTTTGTCTATGGCCATAGCGCCCTGAATGTGCCCAATCTAGTGCAATCATGGAAGCTAAGCAGGGTAGGGCCTGCTTAGTGCTTGGGTGAGGGAAATATGTTATTTTTAACCTGTACTATTATGGCTCAAAATAATAATATATCAACTTTTTTCAAAGGAAAACTGGCCTTTTTTCCAATTAAAAATTTAAGATAATCTGTGTGTTATGAAAAAGTATAAAGAAAAGAGCCAAATCATAATTTCTTTCCAGAAGTAGTTCTTGTTAGTACATAAGTGTATTGGTACCACTCTTTTTTTGTGCCTTGTTATGTAAGACTAAAGTAGGATCCCAGGTATATATTTTATTTTATAACTTCCTTTTAGTCAATATATCAAGGACATACTTATATATATGACAGCAAATCTGTATCTAAATAACCCCCTTTGTGGCCATATAATAAAATGTTTATGATGCCTTCTATTATTTCTAAAAATATACTAGCAGATTTAGGCTTGTCTGAAAGATATAACAGGTACAATATATGCTTTAAAAATGTAAAAACATTTTATTTTACTGACATAATATCAGCCACCAAACTAAGAAGACATTCAGATATTAAGAAAATATAGTGCTACTCACAATTGCTAAACATAGAATTTATTTCTTTGGCAGCTACAACAAATATTTATTAAACACTCGTTACATGGCGTAGGTACTGGGAGTAATTTGGTGAAATAGCTAAAAGATCTGCTTTTGAAAAAATTAGACTCCGAAAGATCAGAGGTAGATAATAAGCTAACAGGAGATTTAAAAAATCAGGTATTAGAGAGTACATGATAATATATTTTCATGGTTCTGAATTTTGCACATTGAATCAAATTATTTATTTTCAGGTTTGAAGACAGCAAAGGACAAATAAATTATAAGTCATTTTTCAATGCCCTAAACTGGAGAACTAATCGCATGCCAGATTTGCAAGCCCCAGATTACCTTAAAGAGGTAAGATTAGCACCTATTTTAAAAATGAGCTTTGGCTCCCCCCCCCTTGCATTTCAATATCCTATATCTTTAAATTATTTTTCAATGCAAATTACCGGCATCTGTGCTTTTGGAAACAGAGCTCATCATGTTTTTGGGTATTTGTGTTCAAGTCTAATTCACTTTCCATGCTCTGCAAATATCTGCCCTATAAGAGCATGACTCTTCTTATGCAGCTGGGTTTTTGTAAAACCTCAGTCACATCCAATTATATAGAAAACAGGATAATAAGTTACAGTTATAAATAGATATAAAAAAAAACACCATTATCAAGGGATTCTGGTACCATCATTGTGGGCCACCAAGCGCAAATCTCCATGGGTACCTGTGCCACAAATCCCCAGCGTATCTGTGTGCACAGGTTTAGAGAGGGTGTAGCAATAGAGCACGGGATGTATGTTTAACAGTGGAGCCAAATATAAAATAAAAATTCAGTAGAAAAATGCTTGGTTGGGGAAAACAAAGTTCATGTGATGACATGGTGTTCTCAACACTGTGGAATTGTCTGAATGCTCTAAGATCTCTTTGGACCAATTGTCGTTGAGGACTGAGTGGGTGGGTGGTGGTTTGTTTGTATTTTAGCATGCTCCAGAAATTGATTTGCTTGGGAAAGTCCCTTGATAAAGCAAATATCATGTAGTTGATGCTCCCAAAATGGATGCATTTATTCCTCCTGGTCTCTGCTGACCCAGTTCCTTCTGGTCCAAGCTGGTGTAGTGCCCCTGGGGGTTTCCTCAGACATGCAGCTACTCCAGTGTCAAGGACAGCCATACAACTTCCAGATAGTTGGGACACTGGAGACGAAACAGAGCTGACTGATTTGGATTCATTCAGTTTAATTTACCTTGTTCATATATAGATTTAATCCTTAGACAAACCAGGATTAAATACCTGGCCTCTGTTCTTGGCTCTGTATTCGGGCCCAGGCACACAGATCCTCTTTGCCTTTGCTGCCCTTGGGAGATTCACTGCTGCGCAATCAGAGCACTCAGGATCAAGAGTGTGCTGTGGTACAGCCTTCATGAGATGAGGAGGAAGCTGCTAGATCAGGATGAAGGGCAGAAGTACTCTCCGGGAGGTGACGTGTGGCATTTCAGTGATGTGAGGACACCATTCCCAGCTGAGCTCTTGTCTTTGGTTCAGCACAGAGCTTGAATACAATTGGGAGGCATCTGTGTCCCTGGAGGGAAGGCACAGTTGAGGAATGGGGGACAATGAGGCTGGAAATGATGGCAAGGGCAGGACTCATGTGGCATTGTCCTGCAGGGTCTGGAGCGCACTCATGTTCACTATTTTAATTGTACATGCTCATAGGGTATAATGTCACAAGCTCTCTCTCTGTCTCTCTCTCTCTTTCTCTCTCTTTCTCTTCCTCTCTCTCTACCTCTTCCTCTCTCTCTCTCTCTCTCTCACACACACACACACACACACACACACACGTAGTGTGTAACAGTCCACTCAGTACTGGTAGCATTTTCATCTCTGTAAACTTTATTTTTTCAGTGCTGGAGAATCAAACCAGGGCCTTGCATGTACTGGTTAAGGGCCCTGCCAATGAGCTACACCCCTAGCCCTGCTTTTGAAAAACTCTTAAACATGTATGAGTGACACATTTGGTGGAAAAGAACAACATGGTCAGGGAGCTTGCTCTGGCAGGGTGGTGTGCAGACTGGAGAAAGGGTAGAGACAGCCAATCTTCTGCCAGGTTCTTGGGCATCCCATCTTTAGGAGGACATACCAGGAGGCTCTCAATGTTACAGTGTCACCATACAGCAGCAAATACAGCATTTACTGGGTGCCAACCCCTGGTCTCACATCTCAGAAACTCTTAGTTCTTTTAATTCTCCTAAGAACACTGTAAGGCAGGCCCTTTTTTTTCCATTCTGATTTAATTCAGATTGGTTCTACTGCAAAGAATAAAAAGAGAAATGGTAGCTGAGAGTGGAGCTCAGCAGTGAAGTGTGTGCCCTCCATTCATAAGGCCCTGGGTGCTGGCCCCAGCAGAAAAAAAATAAAAAAGAGGAAAAGGAGAGGGGGAGGGGACAGGACGATCCAACTTCTTAAAATATAATTATTATTGCAGATAGTAGATTCTATTAACCCAAATCCAATACCCTATCAGTAAAGCAAATCAATTGTACACTCTTATTTGCCCTGGTAGCTTTTTAATTCTTAGCCGTCTGGTGTTTCCCTCCCTCCTACCCTCCCTCCCTCCTTCCCTCCGTCCCTCTCTCCATAGTAGGAATTGGACTCAGGGTCTTGGTACTAAGCTGCACCCTCTAGAGCTTTGTTGATTTAGAGATGGCGTCTTGCCAAGTTGCCTGGGCTGGCCTGGATCTTGTCTCAGCCTCCCAGAGTGCCCAGATTATAGGGCTATACCACTGTGCCTGGCTATGAATGTTTTTATTATATATATGTAAAAAAATGATGGTAGGTGGATTGGTACTCTCCCTTTCCTGCAGCGTCATTTGCTCCATCAGGACTGCCTCCGCCCCTTCTGCCCTGCTCTCAGCCTTCCCTGAGCCTTCCCGGGCCTGACCCATGCCTGGTCCTTAGGGGCTGTTTCTGTGGTTCTCTGAGCTCTTGAATTTCCAATTGCTCAGTGACATCCACCAGCATGAAAGTGGAGGGCGGGAGAAGAGTGAAATAATTTCCGTCTCTGCCAGTCACGCCTCCTACGAACATCCACGTCGTCTGCCTGCAGGTCCTGTCCGTACACAGTACCTGTGACTCCCATTTCTGCTGCCTGCCCTCCCACACTTGGCAGACCCAAGTAGCCTTAATGCCTCCCTCCCTGCTCTTTTACTCTCTAAGCACCTGAGAATTTTCCCCTACTGAATTCCCTAAATATTTTCTACAATATTAACACGGTACTGCATCAAATCCTTGGATTTAACCTACCACAGATAAAAGATGTATTTGTGCTGAACCTGTACAGACCTGTTATTATTCTCTAAGCAGTATAGTATAATAGCTGTTTATGTAGCATTTACATTGTATGCATTATTAGAAGTCACCTAGAGATGATGTAGAGTTTACAGGAGGGGCTAAGGACTTAGCTCAGTGGGGCAGCACCTGCCTGGCAAACATGAGGTGCTGAGTTCAACTCCTGATACCCCACAAAATAAAAGTAGATGAATGAAATATATGCCAGGATTTCATATCTGTGGGGTGCCTGTTCTGCACACACTCACCTTCGGGTGCACACTGAGGGACTGCTATAGTCACTACGCAGTCCTTAGTTACTGATCACATCTCACCACAGTTTCCCATATCACGTGAATTGTGATACCCATGCTTGTTTTCCCTGGGTAGCAGCAGCCTTTGTTGGCCGTCTCATTGCTTCCCACTCCACTCTCGCATTCCAGTCAGTCCACCTCTTGCTTCAACTTTGCCAGAAGTACCATCATTTATTTTACAACCTGAGCAAATGACATGCATTTATGTGAAGGCTGCTTTTGCTGCTTACCCTTAGCAAACGTGGATAGACCTAAGCTATTCTAGGTTTCCTGTAGATATACAGTACTTTATGCAACTGTTCGTCTGTTATGAGGCATTCGGGTTGTTTCTACTTCGTTGTCTCAAAATGTGGTATGTATTTTAATTTTAATTTTCCTGGTGACTCTTGAGTTTGAATGAAATTTAATCACCGTTTTGTATTACAACTCATGTAAGAAAGACTTTTCACAACCCAGAATGTGAGCTATAATAGAACAAAAGTTTCAGAAAATAACACTAAGCTAACTACATATGGTGCAAAAGACTGTGCTCTTTTCTTTTCTCCTTACTCTCTTCCTCCTTTTTTTCTCTTCCTTCCTGTTCTGTTCTCTTCTCGCCCTCCCTTTCTCTTCTTTGAATGTAGTAGCTGACCCGTTCAATTTGTGTCATGACCCACAAAATGAGCACCAACCACACTGGAGGAGGAGTCACTGCATGGGCAGGCCAAGGACCGTGCCCTGGGCCTGTAGGCACCCCTCCCCCTCCCCTGTGTCATCACGCGCCAACTCTGACTCAGAGTTCTGGGCCGGAACCTCAGGTGCTTTTGGGAAACTGCAAAACTTCAGCTCTGGAATCACAGGGACTTTAGTTCAAGTGCTTGGCTTCTTCACTGATTAGCTGGGTGGCTTTCTACAAGTCACTCAACCTTCCAGGTTCCCCCCTCCTCTTTCTCCCTTTCCCTTTCTGTTTTCCTCTTACTGTCTCTCCCCGTGTCCCCCCTCCTCCCTCTCTGCCCTCCCCGTTTTTCCCCTTCTCCCACTCAGGATCTCTTTATAATTCAGGCTGGTCCTGAGCTAAATGTGTAGCCCAACCTGGCCTCCCTGCCTCCACCTCCTGGGTGCTGGGAATACAGGCATGCACCACCATGCCTGGCTCCCACTTCTAAAAAAGAAAAGAAATATATAATATGTTTTAAATTTTCAAAAAGAAAAAAATGTATTAAAAAAAGGAAAAAAATGAAATAAAAGAGAAAAGACTAGTTGCACCATTAAAGTAATGGTGAAGATGGACACAGTATACATGAAGCACTTGTTATAATTCCCATCTTTAGTTCCCATTGAAATCAGGGCTTCAGTATTTATTTATTATTTATTTGTTTGCTTATTAATTACTTATTTATTGTTTGTAAAATGCAGGTGCCTTAACCTTCCTGAAGTAGGGGGTGGGGGGGTAGGAATGTGTTATGCCCTGAGCAGGCCCTCCCAAGGCTCAGATGGGTGACTCTCTCCTTAGTGGTAAGCACTGGGACAGTTACAATGGGGAATGTCACACCTGAAAAAGCCTAGTGGATAGTCCTCCGTGCTTAGAAGATTGTACTGGCAGGGCTCTTAGCAGTTGTGCTGGCCAAGCTGACAAGTGTTTCAGTCTGTAAAGACATTTGGAAGGGATGATGATGACGATGACGATGACAATGACGATGACGATGATGATGATGATTTTGGTGGTACCAGGGATCAAATTCAGGACCTTGCACCTGCCAGGCAAGTACTTATCCCATTGAACTATCTCCTTGGCCCTTATTATTTTTCTTTTAACTTCATTTACTTATTTATGTTATGGCAGGCTCAGCCTGCCCTGGGGGTGGAGCTGGCACAGCATGTGGTGCTAGGGATCTAACTGCAGTCTCTGTAGTTGCCTAAGCTTGCTTAAGCAGGAGCTTTAGACTGCTGAGCTATCTCGCCAGCCCCCTTAAAAAGAAGAGGATAGAAAGAAACAGAGAGGATACCAGGGAGGATATGAGTATAAAATGCTAACTGATTTTTTTTTTGTCTTTTTGAGACAGGGTCTCGCTATGCAGTTGAGGCTGGCCTTGAGCTCACTTTTGTAGCCCAGGCTGGTCTCGAACTCGAACCGATCCTCCTGCCTCAGCCTCCCGAGTGCTGGGATTACAGGCGTGAGCCACCATGCCCGGCTCGCTAACTGATTTTTTTTTTTACCAGTAATAAGAGTTTATTAATAAGACAACATTAAAGCCAATTTGTTCTGTAGAATCATCAAGATCTCTTGCAACTATTTATGTATTTATTAAAAACTAAAAAACTCTATCACATTGGAAGTAAAGATTCTTCTCATTTTAGTTAACCTATTCTGGGTAAAATGAGCATCATCATGTGGTTGCTCGATTGTGTCAACTTGAGAAGCTAAAACAATTGCACACCCTACAGTGTGGAGGCTCCATCACTTACAGAAAGATGAGGAAGGATGGAGGATCCATTCTTCCTCAGAGGAGCTCCAGTCTTCACCAGCTAACTGATTTTTTTTAAATTTAAGTTTATTGGTAAAATTTAGTTATATAGAATGGCCACGTTCATTTTTTTTAATATTTGTACATGACGCATCATATTTTTTCTTTTCCCCCCATTCCAATCCTCTCTTCAAACTCTTCCCCTCCCTGTTCACAAAAGCTGATTTTTTTTTTTTTTGAGCA
This sequence comes from Myocastor coypus, assembly GCA_004027025.1. Taxonomy (NCBI): domain Eukaryota; kingdom Metazoa; phylum Chordata; class Mammalia; order Rodentia; family Myocastoridae; genus Myocastor; species Myocastor coypus. Next base: position 25,848 of record PVJA010024967.1, read on the forward strand.
TAGGTATTTTTATTTTTATTTTTTTCAAGTTTCAATTTTTTATTGTTTAAATTTAACAATGGTCAAAAGCTGATTTTATTTTATACTTCTTTTCTCATTTTTTTTCTTTCCCTTATGTTATCTGATCTTTTCAAACAACAATGAGGACTTAACCAAATTCCAGAAAATCCACAGCATTCTGGTGTTGCTAAACTTGTTCTGTTTCAGAAATAGAATATAAAATAGCATGAGTATGTTATCAAGGTGTCTGTAATGTCATGTGAAAATACATATTGTGAGTGGGTTGAGCATGGTGTTACATAGTTCATAGGATTAGAATCAGCAGTAAATCGTATAGTATCTGCTGAACTATGTAAGGATGCTAAGATGTTACCATGTAATAGTGGGTCACAACTTGTAACAGGTTGGGTTCTTCGAGAAGCAAGTGGAGTCTAACACATAGGCTTTCTATCTCAGGATATCCTTAGCCTCAACTGCTATGGAATGTAGAGGCTAGAGGCAGGTGCGGGCAGAAGGAGAAGTTAAGGACAAGCAACCTGTACTGCGACCACTCAGAACCTGGATGCCATTGCTCCTAGACCATTTTCCTCAGTGTTTTCTCTTCCCTGTGTAGGGCACTTCACTGAGAAAGTAAAATGCTCTTCTTGGCTGTTATAAAGCCAGATAGGCCTCAGTACTCAAATCCTGTCTTGCATTTGTGTTAGCAAATTGGATGAATGTTTGGGTAAGGATTTAGGACACCTTCTCAGTATAGACTGATGAACTTCTTTGCATAGAGTGGGCAGGGAGGAAGCAAAAGCCACCAACGAGAGCAACTTGTTTTTCCCATGTCCTAATTCTACTTCACATTGGCTAAGCATGTCTTGGAGGTAGAAAGTGCAGAAACTCAAGGAGTGGTGTTGTCCATGTAGGTGGGTGTCCTAGCGCAGAGAGCAGTGTGGAGGATCTGGAGGGTCTAGTAAAAAAATTATCCCCCACAGTGATTCCCAGAATAAAGATTTTGGTTCAGGAGAACAAGCCCCAGGGCTGGGGTATAAAGCCAGGTCCAGACTAACAGCTCCGAGAGCTTGGTCTCCCAAATTCAGAGGTGGCTCCTATGTGTATGATAATCAAGTGACCTCAGCTGATAAAAGTTGGGTCTGACAAGAAAAGCAAAATTAGAAGAGGACTGTGGTGTAGCTATTCTAGCTTTATTTAGTCTTGCTGCCCTGGCAAGAGGTTTTTTCTGCATGGATGAGTATATCCTGTGTCACCTGTTATGGCTCTTGGCCATGGGTCATAATGGTGGGCTGTTACCGGGAATCTTGAGGTGAGAGTGGGAGTCACATGGTACTCCCTATGTTTAACCCATGCTAAACCACTAAAGCTGTAATTTCTCTCTCAGTCTGTTACTTGACTTTCTGTGCCCCCAGTACATTGCCCTGGAGCTGTCTCAGCCAGGACAACCCATTTCCCCTCTCCTGTGCTTATTCACAGATGGTAGCTGTAAAGCTGGCAGAATAAGTTCCACTGTTTAGATCCTGTCTGGTTAATCTCAGAAGTCATGTTAAGAAAACCCCACTAAATCGCTTCTCATATAAACTGTATAACTTACACTGTATGACTGGTGTCTTATCTTTTGACATTTCTGAGAAAAATTGGATATGGCTTTGTTTTATGAGCACTGTAATTGCAGAAACATTAGCAGTTGGCTCTGAAACGCCCTCTTTCACAACAGGGTGATGCATGGCCTTGGCAGTGGGAAGTAGGGGCTTAGTCGGGTACACCTTGTGATACATCTTTGGCCATCCCACTTGTTGGCATTCAGAGCCCAGGATATCCTGTGACATCTTATTGCTCCAACAGGCTTGCCAGGATAAGTGTGGTTCCCAATTTGTAGACAGAGAGCTAAGACTCAGAGGCATTTGTAATGGTAAGGAACAGATTCTAGTGCTGGCCTTTCTAAGCAAGCAGTTGTTTCTAGTATTTGTGATTGAATTTATCAGTTCAAATAAAAGATTTGAACTGTTCTCATGAATTTTTCTCTTTGAATTCTCACTAGATGCCAAAAATCAGTGGTAGATACATACCCATTACCTGACACAAGCAGTAACATAGGGGGAAATGATTTTCCCTGGATACCAGCTACTTGAATGGCACACATAGGCCTGTCACCCAAGTTTAAAATAGTCCATGTCTCTTTAAAAGCTTTATTTTCCATATGATGCAGTTCAAAGAGAAGGTGTCTTATTGAGAAACTATACCTGTCTTTAGCTATCCTCTCACGCAGATGGTGACTCTATGGCAGCTTTGTCTTTAGCAAAGAGGCACAGTTGTGAAATGCTGGCACAGCCATAACAAGATACTGTATATCTCTTCTAATGTGAGCTCTTCCTTATGCTACTGGAATGCTCTTGATTAGCACAAGAGATAAGTGCAAAATCCTCTTTCTACAGGGAATTTCAACTTGATTTGCTGACATTTCATCACTTTTATGATTTTGTACCTAACCTGATTATTCCTAAGGCCATGCCACTCTTACTAGAAGGAAGAAAATCCAGGGAAACTACTGTTTTGATTCCATAGATGTTAGTGGACTTTTCTACAAATGTGTCGATATTTCCCATGGAAACATCCTTTTTTTAAGTAAGCAGAGGGGAGTAGCATGGTGAAATCCCTAACATGACTCTATTGGCCTTGCATTTGGGAAGAATAAAAATAACCTTGTTTCAGTGAAACATGGAATTTAATTGGCTCCCAATCTTTTTCCCTCATGCATCTGGTGGCCAGTACTACGGTAGAAAATTTTAAACTAGAAGACATAATCCAATTAAATTTCCTTTTAAAAATGTCAAAGCAAATAAATCCAAGGCTTATTAGCTTGCACACATGCCTTTGCTCTTCTCACTGGGCAGCTGCTGTTTATTGGGTGTTCATCCAGTACCATCTTTGCTTCCCATTTCAAGGATGTATGATTTTTTAATAGATCAGCAGCTACGATTTTTAACCACTGATGAACAAGTAATTTATTGCCAACTTCTTTGACATTTTAAGTGTTTCTAGTGACAGCCAGCTTAGAATATGTCATAAGGCCGTCATGGAGACAATGATTCCTTGCCACTCACAGTCATGAGTTTTGTATCATTGAATTTCACTCTGTGCCTCATAGTTCTTCCTTCTTCCATAAAATGCTATGTAAAACGTTATTTAATGCACCAGATTACATTAAATTTTGTGCTGAGATTTGGGCCCTGCCTTCTGAGTTACCTGGAAGTCACTTTAGAGACCCTGGATTTAGGGATAATTTGCTGCTGGGAAGTTGTCGTGTTCCAAACAGCTGTGCTTTTCCTGACATGTTTTTATTTTTGATAAAGGCAGACTTGCTTAGTGCCTTCGTCTGATTTGTTCAAGATGCAGACTTGGAGACAAGTGTCTGAGTGCAAGTCGTTTTGGGGAGGGAAGTAAAGGGAACATTGGTAAGGGATTCTAAAGAGTGAGAAAGGGAGAGGAGAGAGCTACTAAAGTCCATGTTGTCAAGCCAGTCTCAGATGTGGATGACAGAAGCTCCACGCAGCTAGGACAGGCTGGGACCCAGTGGCCATCGTTGCCTCAAGAGATATTCTACCTGAAGTACAAGTTTGCTGAAATATTATCTGTCAGTTCCCTTCAGTCATTGCTTGACAGCTACTCTTGAAATGGAGGAATGGAAATAATTCCCTGGCACTTGTTACTTGCCTAAGGGATAGGGAGAGTGGGCCTCAGAAGCCAAAGAGAAGCTCAAGGGCAAGGACAAAGGAATAAATACAGGTACTAGCCACTAGTGTGGTGTGAACCAGAGTGGAAAGGGGTAAACATGGAAAGGGGGACTTACAGAGCCTGTGACGTGAGAGTAGTAAAGATTCTAAACAGGCATTGCCAAAGGTTTGTTGTACCCTAGCAGGCCCCTCCCATTGGCTTCACCACATGCACATTGAGAGGGATCAACTTCCGTGGGATGGGCCCTCCTGTTGTAGAATTACCAGACAGTTATTCGTATTTTAAAACTTACATATGTGCTGGAGATGCAACTCAGTGGTAGAGAACTGACAAAGCATGCACAAGGTCCTGTGTTCCATCCGCAGCACCGTACACACACACAGACATACACACACATGCACACATACACACACACACAAAATGTAGGTTACTACTGGGAAAACCATATGATCTCGAGTTTTCTTTGCACTTTACAGTGTTGGATGAATGAAAGCTCAGTACTTAACTCACTGCCCAGATACAGGACAGCTAAAACACTTGGAGATTTATTAAAATAATTACTGGTAGTTTGGTCATTAGGTCACGAAGAATCTCTTCATTTAACAAAGAGATCAGCATTGTGATTCCTTTAGGTGCATCCAATTACAAGCAAAATTCATCTCCCTTACTTCTTACCCTTTCTGGGATTCCCAATTTGATTCTTTAGTCTGTTTTTATGTAACACCTGAAAAATTTTTCCTGAAGTTGGAGTGTGGTAGTGGGTAGATCTTGGGAGCCCCAAGCTCTACAAATGTATCTGTGCTATTTATAGGTTGTTTTGGGCAGAAAAAGTTGCTCCAACCTGAAACCTAGAGAACAGTGACAGTGGGAAGAACAATCAAGGGAAATGGATTCTAAACATGGATGGGAGGAGCTGGGATCATCAGGAGAACTTTGTAGGACCCATGGATTTAAAACAATCAGGATTTAAAGAAATAGGCTATTGTTATCTTCCTGGTTGAAATTACCCTTTATTTCAAATTGCCTGGATATTTGCTTGTTTCATTTTGTCTGTCTAGCTGGGTGCTAATAAATTTGTTATTATCTCCTAATTTTGGAGTTATTATTCCAGTTGAAGTTTTTCTCTTTCATTGTTTACCTTTAAATTATGATTCCATGCTAAACACACATGCACGCACACATAAACAATCCCACTTTTGTGGCCTAGTATGCTATGAGGCAGGGTCCTCTCAATACTGATCTGTTTCATAAGAGAATGTATTTCTCAAATAAGCACGTAATAATTATGAGTTATATAACATGCTTTATTAATTTTATATTAAAAACTTTTATTTAAAAAATCCAATAGATGGGGCCCGGCGGGATGGCTCAGTGGTCTAAAGCGCCTGCTTGGGGAAGCTTGGGTGGCTTCAGGGACCGCGGTTCAATCCCCGGCACCACATGCTGCGCCAGCCCTGCCCTCGGGGTGGGCTGAGCCGGCCATAAAAATGAGTGAATAGGCGCCTGGCAGGATGGCTCAGTGGTCTAAAGCGCCTGCTTGGGAAAGCTTGGGTGGCTTCAGGGACCTCGGTTCGATCCCCGGCACCACATGCTGCGCCAGCCCTGCCCTTGGGGCAGGCTGAGCCGGCCATGAAAATGAGTGAATAAACAAACAAAGGTTCTGAAACAATAAATAAATAAATAAATAAATAAATAAATAAATAAATAAA
>PVJA010024968.1:0-31293 GCA_004027025.1 Myocastor coypus
AAAAAAAAAAAAAAAAAAAAAAAAAAAAAAAAAAAAAAAAAGAAAGAGATACTCAGGAAAATAAAAATTCAGTTGAAAGATGACAGAAGTACGTTAACAAAACTGAAGATAGAATTTCAGATCTTGAAGACATCACTGAAGCTGGTGACCATGAAAGGATACCTGTCATAATAATAAGAATAACCAAGGAATAATTCAACAGCTGCAAGATGATGCAAAGAAAAACAATGTAAGATTGATAGCTGTAAATGAAACAGAAGTAAACACAAATGACATGAAAAGACTATTTGCAGAAAAAAAGCAGAGTTTCCAAAGCATATAAATGAGGTGCACAGAATTCAAATTAGCATTAACCAAATATTACTTATTTATTTATTTATTTTTATTTTAGGGCAGCATCTACAAGGCCTATGGGGTCTCACTACGTACTTTGGACTCATAGTGATCTTCTTGTGTTTAGCCACCTAAGAGCTGGGATTAGAGGTATGCACCACTACACCAAGTCTTAGTCACAGTTGCAGTCTCAGTGTGCCCTGTGGGCAGGGCTGACACAGCATGCCAGTGATGGTACCCCAGCTGTGTCTGCCTAAGGAAGAACTTTAACCTGCTGAGCTATTTGGCTGGCTCTCTCCAAATAAATGTTAGCCAAGACATATGATAATGAAGATGACATGAATTTATCACAGAAACAGAATATTAAACCTGTTAGAGAAAAGAAACAAGTCACATGAAAAGGAAATTCCATTAGAATCACAGCAGATTTCTCAATGCAAACCATCAAATCTAGAAGAACTTAGAATGGAGTATTTCAAGTTCAGGAAGAAAACAACAAAGAAGAACTGAAGGAATTCATGACCATCAAATCAACGTACAAAGACTAGTGACAGATATTCTAGAAAGAGGTAAAATGATCACATGAGCAACAGAAAGAAATCACTAAGCAGGCAAGCAATTAAACACAAGGGAAAGGTAGAGGAGTGGGGAGCGAAGAGGGAAAAGGTGAAGAAAGGAATTAAAATGTGTTATGTACACAGTCCACACAGGAATGCAAGCATTATGTAACTCAAATACACACTAATAAAAAACAAATGTGTCATCAAGGGAAAAAAGTCTCATTGAACACCAGGTGACTACAGTTATTCATAATATATTCTGGGATGATAGTTATAAGAAAAGAAAAGAAAAGAGCAAGAGAATTCTACTTTGACCATGATAATGAATACATTTATGTCACTTGTAGAAAACTGGGTGCAATCTGACATCATGATGGTAAGTGAGTAATGTCACAGGCAGAAGATTAAATATCAGGTGGCTTCTTTCATATGGTACTTTAGATTGTATCTAGATGTTTTCCCAAAGCTCAAGCATTTTGGGAAGGTAGTTGAATCATGGGTGTGTGATACTGGGTTAAAGGGGTGTGATATTGGGTTTGTTCACTGATTCAGTTTAGTGTGGTACTGTACCTGGCTGAATAGATTTACTGAAGACAGCAGACTTTCCCTAGATGTGGTGGCAACAATGATAGACTTGTAGCCTGAATGAAACATAAAGGTCCAAGCAGGATTGCTGCTGCTGCTTCCTGCCTGCCCTGCCATGGACTCTTTCTCCTCTGCAACTCACTCTGCCATGTTCCTGTGCCTTGCATTTAGTTAGGGGCTCAAACCCTTAAAAACTGGGAGCTGAAATAATCCTTTAATCCTTTAACTTGTGTGTTTTAGAAATTTTGTCTCAGCAGTTGAGAAGTAACTGGGATGTATGAGAAACACAAAATATAAATAAGAGCAAAAATAGAATGAGAGAGATGATAAAAACCACGGCGGTACATTTCATGGAGATCAGGAGGATTCAGTGGAATGATGGGAAAGAAGACAAATGGGAATAAGATGGAAGGAAGGATACGTTATTTAATGTAATAGGCATAAGTACTAATTTCCCAAGATGAATAGAATTGTATACTGCTAACATATGCAAAAAATGGTAAATGAGTGTATTTAAAACAGAAAATAACACAAATGCATTTGGACATTTTAAAGTTTCTTTATAATTTTTGTGACCAATGACATGTATTTCTCTTCCTTTTTCTTTTGTATAATTTCAAGTAATTTTGTTGTTGTTCTTGAAACAAATAAGAGTGACATCCCTACCCAGTACTCTCAAGTTGATTTCTAATTTAAGTCATGTTTTTGGTTTTGAAATTTCCCTTCTTCTACCTAAACCATTACTTCAAAACCCTTTACCTCCAGCAGAATCCAGGCCCGGAGGCTCTGGTCATGCTGGGGAGTTGTCATTGTGAAGTGTTTGTAAGTGATCTTCTGGGGCTAGAGCCTTATTTCTCAGAACTTCATTCTCTCTTTTTTTTTGTTTTCAAATTTGTTTTGCTCAAGGTTTTCCCAAAATATGGGGTAAATTTTACAAATTCCTGTGTGTTTAGAAGACATTTTATAGTGCCATCACTTTTGATAGATAATTCTTCAAGTTACAGAATTCTGAGATTAAAGTAATATTTTTATGGCTCAAAATATATTACTTCAATATTTTCAGCAACAAGAAAACTAAATTTAAGAGCTGGCTCCTGCAAGCAAGCACAGGCAGGGATTCAATCCCTGGGCCTACAGTGAGGGCCCTGACCACAGGGCACTAGACAGCAATTGAGACTGGGAGTGGTAGCATGTGCCTATAATCCAAGCTCTTGACAGGCTGTAAACAGGGAGATCACTAGAAATCTGATCCAAAAAGTAATAAATAAGAAAACTCAAAAGTTTATGTACCTGATTCTTTTATGGGGAATTTGTTTATTTATTCAGAATATTTTATTATTAATTTATTTTTTTGAAAAAATGTATTTTCTGGTTATCCTTTCAGTTTCAACTTAATGAGATTATATTTTCCATGAAACTAGGTAATTTTTATGCTACTTTGTCTTGAACCCAGGATTTTTCCACGGAGTTACTTCCCCTGTCCTTTTTAAATTTTATGACAGGTGTCTCACTAAGTCACTAAGTTATCTAGGTTGGCTTCAATCTTTTGATCCTCCTGTTTCAGCCTCCCAAATGGCTGGGATTACAGGCATGTAATGGTACACCAGGCTTTCCAAATATATATATGCTTTCATACCTAAAAACACAATTTTATATACACAATAAATATCTCCCCTAGATTATTTTAAAGATCAATTCTCATTTCAAAATATTCTTAGTGGTTTAGTATTATAGCAATCGATTATGTCTCTATATTGATGTGTTTTTCCCCCATATGTTTTACCTTGTGTGCATAAGAGTAAAGAGCAAAAGTTGAACCTATGTTTACTTTTTTTGAATCTGAGACATCCTGTTCCTTAAAGCAGAGTTTGTTTCCTTATCCACAAAGTAAGAATATGTGCCAGGCACAATTATAAAACTTTCGCTATATTAACTCAAGCTTTTGAATGCAGTATTACCTCTTATGCATAGTAGGAGCCTCAGGAAGAGAAGAAAAGGGAAAAAAAGGTATGGAAAATATTTGAACTAAGAATGACTGAAAGCTTCTTTAATTTAATAGGGGACATAAAACATAAACATCCAATAAGATCAACAGAATCTGAGTAAGCTGAGCTAGAGAGACACAGCAAGATACATTGCAACATGGTAGGCAAAGAAAGCCTATTAAAATAATCAGTTCGAACAGTGCCTTTTCATATACCAGGGATCACTGATGAGGCTTTTATCGTATTTCTCACCAGAATATGGAGGCTGGAATAAAGTAGGCCAATATAAAATCAAAGGGCTATTGGGGGAAAAAACAGTTGTTAAACAAGTGTTCTATACCCATTGTAAGTGTTCTTGATAAATGAAAGAGATGTTGAAGTATTTCCAGATAGAGAAAAGCTGAGGAAGTAATTGCCACTAGACATGGCCTGAAAGGAATGCTCGAAAGAGCCCCTCAGAATGACAGAAAAGAACACTACAGAGAGTAAATTAGGGCTGTAGAAAGAAACAGATGTCAACACAACAAATGAATAGCCATTATAAAAGCTTATGCTAGCATAATAGTGGTTTGTAACTGCAATTTTTGTTTGCTAACCAATTTGAAGACTTATTTTTTAAATGATAGTCTGCAAGCTATTATTTTAATTTTGGTTTATAAATCCACATTTTGTTTACTGTGTAACTCAAAAAGCAAATTCATTTGAAATCATTGTTAGTATATGTTTTGCACTATGAAACATAAGTTTTGTGATATCAACAGAAGGGAATACAGAACTGTGTAGGAACAGCCTTTTTAAATGTCATTGAAGCTAAGTCTGTATAAATCCCAATTACAGTGTTATGAGACAAGATGTCACATATGGCATATAGTTCTGTGGGAAATTGTATATTTAGTTTTTAAGAAATCCTATGTTAATTCCCAGCACCAAAAAACAAGTACATGTACAAGAGACAATAACAAGATCATCTCCATGGTAACTGCAAAAATATATACATAATATATCTAAAAATGATGAGATTTAAAAATGTGATTTAAACATTTAATTTTGTAAAATCAACTAAACAACAAAAGAACACAATAATATAAGAAAGGGGAGATGAATATTCTAACAGAACAGAAATCACCACCAGTACAATTATCTAAGCTATCCTGGAAAACATCTGTATTCCTTTTTCCTTTGCTTCCTTTCCCTCATCTCAGTTTTTCATTCCCTTTGAATAGTTTCTTTCACTTTCACAGAATGCATACTAGTTCTCAGATTTTATTTATTCCTTCAATTTCTAACACTAGGGAGACACTGCTATCTTTATACATGCAGATGTGATTTATTGCACTTATGAGCATGGTCTTTTGTTGCAGCCATTTACCTATAAAAGCCTGGAACAGTTAAGGCTAAAATTCTTTTCCTTTCTCTATGTTCTTTTATCTTTGGGAACAGTTTTCCTGCTTGTATGTGATAATCTAAACAACTAATTTGAACACAACAATATGCAATATAACAACCATTGTTGAATTCCTATCATTTTGTTTCACTAAGTTCTGTAACATTTTTACTTATTTATTACTTTTTCAATTATTTTTAAAATAAATAAATAAGTGAAAATTCTAGCAGACATTAGGAACCCAAATAACAAACAGCAAAATGAAAGAGCTTGTTTCTTATCTGTATTTAACTTAAATCTAAATAGGTTAGACTTTCCAATCAAAAACTGCGATAAGTAGAATAAATATTCAACTATTTTCTATACTTGAGACTAATTTTTAGATTTAGAGATATGCTTCAGGGCCAGCCAAATAGCTCAGTGGACTGTCTGGGGTTTGCTCTCCATGGCACCCCAGGATGCTATGAGACAGCCTGGGTAGGATGGTGTGTGGCTGTAATCCTAGCACTTGTGAAGCTGAAAACAGGAGGATCACTATGAGTCTGATCTGTGCAGTGAGACCTGTACATTTTGTACTAAATACAAAAAACAAACAAACAAAAAATATATGCCTCATATGAAAGTAAAAGAATGGAAAAAGGTATTGTATACAAATAGTAAATAAAAGAGCAGAGTTGGCTAAAATAATATCAAGGAAAACAGACTAAGTAAAAAAATGTACGAGGCTCAAAACAGGACATTAAATATTAATGAATAATTTAATAAAATGAAGATATAATAATAATAATCACATGTAGACTTAATAAGAGATATTATCCCTAATTGCCAAATAGAAAGCAAATATGATGGTATCTGGAGACTTCAATATGCTATTTTGCAAAAGACAGAATAGGAATGTAAGTGATAAAAAACAGAAATGACACAACAATCCACCTAGATCTAACAGACACCTACAGAATTCTCAACTATACCAACATACACAGTCTCCTCACAGATAAATGAAAATTTTCCAGGATAAAGCATATATCTAAAGCCACAATTAAGTCTCAGTAGGTTTAAAAAAATACAAAGCACCTCTTTTGACCATAGCCACATAAAGTTGATATTAATGACAATAATAAAACTGGAAAATTTACCGAATCACAAACTCTTAAATATCCAATAGTTCAAAGAAGAAATCATAAGAAAGGTTGGGATATCCAGGAAAAATTTTAAAAAATATATAAAACACCTAAACTTATAAGCACAGTGAAATAAGGATAAGTGTAAAAATTACAGCTGTGAACGCTTACTTTAAATACATGAAAGATTTCAAATCACCAACCTAGTGTTATGGCTTAAGAAAATAAGTAAAGCAAAGCAAGACAAACAAAAAACAATTTCCAAAGTTAGCAGAAGAAAGATAAATATTAGGATGAAGACTGACTTTATAGAGAATATAAAAACAACAGATAAAAGTCAATAAAAGTGCAAAATATCGATAAGATCTATAAAATTTTAAAATAAATATGAAATGAAACAATTATTTTTTTGGAAAATAAAAGTTCTTAAAGTATTATTTTATGTAATTACATGTCAAAAAATGGATAACCTACGCAAAATGGATACAATTTTATTATCAAACCTACTAAAAGTAAATTAGAAAAAAATACAAAATATGCACAGCCATAGCTAGCAACGTGACTGAATCTGTAATCATAAATCTCTCAACAGAGAAAATCCTGCACCTAGTTAATGCTTACATTAAGAAATCTAAGAAATATTTTTAAAAAGTGCTACAAATATTTGTCTATTGTTTTTTCCAAAAATTAAACCTCAAGGTGCATTTTCTAGCTCATTCTATTAACCCATTACTACCCTAATATCAAAACATGATAAAGGCATCACAAGAAAATCATAGACTGATGTCTTTTATAACCATTGATGCAAATTTTTTCAACAAAGTACTTGCAAACTGAATTCTGCAGCACTTTAAAAGGTTAATACAAAAACAAAACAAAAACAAAAATAAATAAATAAATAAATAAATAAATAAATAAATAAATAAATAAATAAATAAATAGAAGGTAAATGCATTGTAGCCAAGCAGTGTCTATACTTAAAATGCAAGTATGGTTGGACACATGAAAGATCAATCTATGTAATATACTACATTAAAAGAAAAGGAAAATTACATAATCATCTCAATTGATGTATATAAAGAACTTATAAAATTCATGACCTTGTCAAGATAAAATATTAGGCAAACTAGAAATGAAAGGAGACTTTCATTAGAATAATAAAAACCAGATATTAGAAAACCTACACTAGAGCCCATACTTACTGAAGATTGAAAGATTTTCCCCAGCAATGATGACTTTGAAAAATAATACAATAGTTCCTCGAAAATAAAAAATAGAATAAGATGTGATACAGCAATTCTATTTCTGATACATAAAAATAACTGAAAGTATGGTCCGAAAGACATATTTTTATATAGGTGTTCATAGCTGCAATGTTTGATGCAGCATGTTAGTTTGACAAGCTTAGTTTAAGTGACTGTGGAGGGGGCCAAGGTTCTTACCTTGTAAACATCCTGAGCCAGTGGAAGACAAGGCCCTGAAGACTGTATGAGTCCTCCATCTGATGTGGGAGAAAGGGCTGCTTACAATATTGGGGCCTGGTGGGATGGCTCAGTGGTCTAAAGCACCTGCTTGGGAAAGCTTGGGCAGCTTCAGGGACCATGGTTCGATCCCCAGTCCCACATGCTGCGCCAGCCCTGCCCTTGGGGTGGGCTGAGACAGCCATAAAAACGAGTGAATAATCAAACAAAGGTTCTGAAACAAGAAAAAAAAAATAAAATAAAAAAATCTTTTTAAAAAAAAAAAAAACAATATTAGGGAAGAAAAGAGGCTTGACTTAGCTTTTCCTCTCACTGCTTTTTTGTCTTCTGTTGTCTTGATCTGTTGCCCCTCTGCCACACGACCTTTCCCTGGAGCCAGCTGATAATGGATTGACATCTGCATAGCAATGAGATAAATAAACCCTTCCTTCCCTAAATTTGAGCATCAAGGGCCAGCCAGCGAGCTCAGCGGATTAAAGCACCTGCTTAGGCAGAGTACAGTAGCTGGGGTTATCAGGTGTTTCGCTCATCAATGAGAGAAAAGTAACCAAGACAGAAGCTTTATCCGCAATAGCCAAAATATGGAAATAAACTTAATGTCCATCCCTAAGAAATCAAGTAAACACTGGTGCAAGCATACAAAGATATTTCATCTGACTTTGAAAAACATAAGTTAATTGTGTGTGACATAGGCTACAACATGAAGAACTTTGAGTACGTAGTGAATAAGCTCATCATAAAAAGACAAATATTGTACGATTCCATTTTATGCAATAGGTTAGTCAAAATCATAAAGACGGAAAGATTGGACTTAAGCAAAGAAACACACAGTCATTTTAAAATATGTATAAAGTTTCAATTTTATATGCAAAAAGAATTCCGGAGATAGATAATGCTGGTGGCTGAACAACATTATGATCATATTTAACATCTCTGAACTATATACATAAAATAGGATTGTAAATGTATATGCATCTTGCCACAATAAAGGAGGGCAAAATAGACAGGCTGAGAAAAACTATGTACAAATGACACAGCTGACAGAAGACTAATGTTTACAATATATAAAGCACTTGTGAAACTCAACATTAAGGAACAATCCAATTGAAATGAACAAAAGAAATGTCATCTCTAACAACATACAGATGGCAAACAAGTACAGGAAAAGAACATCAGTTGCTGTTAGAAGAATGTGAATAACTATAATGCAAAGCTCCACACACCTATCATGCATACAAAATAAGGAAAATGTCGCCATTGGTGGTGATGTAGAGGACCAGATGACTCACAATTTGTGTGTAGAACTATAAAATGGCATAATTCTGTAAAATCATTTGAGTATTGCTTCTATAATCAAAAGTGAACTTCCCATGTGACCCAACAATTATATTAATAGGAACATTATTCTCAGTGATGAAATCTTATTTTCATGTAGAAATTCATAAGCAACTGTTGGTACTACTTTTTTTTTTTTTATAATAATCACCATAGCATGGAAATTCTTAAAAAGTCTTTTAGTGAACCAGAGGTTCACTGTAGATGTTCACTCAAAAATTAAAAAAACAGATTACTGATACACCAATCATTTGAGTCACTCTTGCTGGGGATATAGCTTAGCAGCATAAGTGCCTAGCTGGTGAGCACAAGATCCTGACTTTGACCCCTAATACTGTGGAAAAAAAGCAGTGAATCCCTATCAAAGGGATTAACCCTTATTAAAAAAAATCTCAAAATCTTACATACTCATTCCATGTATATAACATGTATGAAATAAAATAATAGTGGACATAATAGACAAGTGATGTTCCAGAATTAGGAACAGTAGACAAGATATATGTGTAGCAAGACATGAGTAGTAATATAGTGTCTTTGAGTAATGATACAGTTAAGTACCATGAGGCTGTACACATGAAAAAAAATCATGTGGAGTTACACAAACATGCACACACATACAAATGGATATATGAATAACTAGCATAACCTTAATATTCCCTGTGCAGTGTAACAAGGTTGATTTCTTGGCTTGAGTATTATACTATTCATGATGTATGCATGGTATCGGTCCTCTAAGATGTCAAGCAAAGGGTATACAAGACTATCCTGGCATTTCTATGCAATTTCCTATGACTGCATATTATTTTAAAATAAAATGAACAGAAAATTTAGGAAACCACTGAGTTATAGTGTATTATAGCACAGGTTCTCTTATGTTCTGAGTCCTCACTGACCTTGAGGGGTTGGGGCCAAACTATTGACTAACCTTGTAGCCCTTCTTTTTGTCTAATTTTTGGTCTGTAAACTTATAACCTTAACCCACCAGAAGAAAAGCTTAGTGGTACTATTAGTCTATAACATATGAACTAGAGCATGACATCACTGTCTTTCTGAGTATCAAACATCTTAGACTTGGAATTGGTATTTTCTATCAATCATTGATATTCTGATAAATCTTTACAGAATGTGTTAAAAGCAGTTACACATCTAGAAATCTAAGTATACACAAAATTGTAGCTGGTCAATCTATGGCATTTTCCTGTCTCTTACTCTCATTTAATACCCTTTTTTGTTTTCTTGTAAACCAACTATTTACTTGAGAGAGTACAACAGCAACTGAAATTACATTAGAAGCAGCACGCATCTAAAAGATCAAAATGACAGACATTCCAAGTGTATTTTTATTGTTACACATTGCTATCCTGTCTTAGTTACTCTTTACTCATTGCTAGGACAAATACCCAACACTCAAAATGAAGAAAGGAAAGGTTTATTTAGCTCACCGTTATTGGAGGTTGTGGGCTAAATTTGGCTGGCCAAAGGTTGAGTGGACCAGGGCAGAGAACATCCAGTTCATGCGACAGAGAAATTCGACCAACCAGGGGAACAGACAGCAACAGCAATTGTTTGAGTGAATCTATCTGTTGCTCTTTATATTGCAGGTAGGCTCTCTGCCTTAGGTTATCTGCCCTAGACCACACCCATAGCCCCAGCCATATTCAGACCAATAATCCCATCAGTATTAAAATACATAATCTCAGAGATCATGGATCAAGTCTCAAACTCTAGATCAGTACTAAATGACATAATCCCAGTGACTCATGAATCAAGTCTCAATCTACAGAAGTCCCTACTCCATGACTGTATGAATCTTTGTGGGGAGAACTAGACATAAACAATAACATATCCTCATTGTCAAAAACATTTTGGAGGTTCCCAGGATCATTATCTAATTCTTCCTGTGTATATAAGTGCATGGCTTTGCACCTGCCATGCTTCCCAAATTTTCTTTTCAAAGAGATTATGGGGTTATAGAGGAAAGAGACTGAAGATACATGATATGCCCAAGGAGAGTCACCTAGAGAGAAAGCATTTTCTCAGGCTTTCACAGAGAACACACTGGTCAAGCAATGGCCCTGACTCATCCAGATGGCTGATACTGACAACAGTTCTACATTGTACGTGGTTCCAAAGTAAATCCTGAGAGGATTTGACTGACCTTGAGAGATACAAAGGTTACATGTTTAAACTTACCATTAACCACCCAGCAGAAAAGCTTAACCACAAGGCATAAAATGGAAAGCTAGATTAGAATGATGAGCTGCAAAAGGCTTAAATCAACAGCTTCTAATATTGCCAATTTTATCAATAACCCACTGTGATTATCAGACATTGGATTATGTATACAGCTACTTTCTCTTAGCTCAATGAGAAGAAATTTGGTTGTACCAATAATGATTTGAAAAATTATAACATCTACACCCTGTGTTCTGTATAACTATTAGGAGGACAACAATATGCACCGTATCAAATATTGAAATGTACTACTAACGTGTTTTGAGACTGTCACTGTTATACATTGTTATTTCTTATTAAAAATAATAGAAAGAGCTTCCTTCTATAAGAATAAAATGTTGTTTATAGAATTCAAGGTCAGAGAAAATGTACAAATCATGGATGTTGTATTTTCCCACTTCAACTTACCACGCAATCATTAAAGTCACAAAAAATATTTTGTTTTGTAGACTCACACACAAAAAAAGTGAAAATATAATTAGTTCACTAAGCCAGGCGTGGTGGCGCATACCTGTAATCCCAGCACTTGGGAGGCTGAGGCAGGAGGATCAGTGCAAGTTCAAGACCAGCCTGGGCTACAAAAGTGAGCTCAAGGCCACCCTGAACTGCATAGTGAGACCCTGTCTCAAAAAGACAAAATAATAATAATAATAATAATAATAATAATAATAATAATAATTAGTTCACTAAGATGTGTACTTTTTTCCTTTGTTCACGTTGTTTTCTGATAAATTTCATTAGTGTACATCTGCTGTACTTGTAGTTTATATTTGTTTGGGAGAATAGGTCTATACCCACAGATCACTCCTTTTTTAATTCTCCTTCCCTTCTTATCTCCTTCTCTTATCTTTAAATTACCTACCCCATTGTCACCATTATACTTTACTCATGGTTATAACATGATTTTTACATTTATGGTGGCTTTCCTGTTATTGGTATACAGTATCTTATATGTTGTTACTTTCCCTCTCTTTTCCTGTCCATTTGCAAATAATCTATTCCTTCATTTCTTTCTCTCCAGACTTTATTTCTATCTTTGTTTGTACATAGCCTTATTCAAATGAGAGGAGCCATATTATTCTTTTCTGTCCTTGAAGAATACAAAAGAGTAACAGAAAAAAAAAAAAAAAAAAACAGCATTAGAAACTATACGAAATTTCACTAAACAAAGTCATAGGAATTCAACAGTTATTGTGGTATTGAATGACGTTTTCTTCAAATTAGTTGTTTAGGTTACCAGATATAAAAGTGTAATATTGTTTTAAAGAAAAAAATAAAACAAAGCAATGGTAAACCAGTTGTAAGAAATTTTTAAAATGAGTAAAAAGAAAATAAATTTAAGCGTCCACTATTAATTGCTTATTTCAAAAGACCAGCAGAAATCAGAAGTACAATTTTCCAAAGTCTTCTGTATATATATCTAAATATAACTTTTCCCTTCTTTCATTTGTACTTTTCCACATACCAGTTCTAACTGCCTACTGAATAAATTCTTCCCCTTTTGCAGTATCCATTGTACCTTTTCAGATCATATTCTTTAAAATCGTTTCATTATTATTCTACAAGTATGAGTTAAGCTATATATTTTGTTCTTCTTTTTTTCTCTGAAATTTTTGCCTTGGCTTCTACCTCTGTTTTTCTCTGCTTTTGCTCCTATCTTACCTTTTCACCATATCTCTCCACTTGAGCTGTGATTTTCTTTAATCAGAGATTAATCATTAGTTGCTAATTTGCTTCCATCCATTGTATTCACATTGGCTATTCAAACCATCCTTTCTTTCACTTGTGTTGTAAAATTAGAAGAAAATAAGTTTAATCTGCTTATACTATTATAAACGATTCTACCTCTGGAGGACATGGATGTTTCATCAAGTAACCTGTTAGTTTTAAAATAACTCCTTGACTACTACTAAACCACCATATGCTGTAGCTAGTTGTTGAAGAAATAATCAACTGTTGGAGCAAAGTTGTATTTGCGATTTTTCTTCTATTTTTAATTACCTGGTTTAGTATGTATGAGTTTCACACATCAAGAAGCTTTATGTTTTGTTATCTGTTATAAAGAAAACCTCTGATGGAACAGTTATTGCCTGCTGGCTCAGTAAAGTTTGATGATTGACTCTGAATTTCAATGCCATCCCTCTGTTTCTTATTGCAGTCTGGATAATTGGGAACTTGTGTACTCATCACATTCACATCATAGCGATGGATCATGATGAACAAAACCTTTTGTAACCTGCTTCTAGGATGTGAAAATAATACACAGGGCTTAAGAGTCCTCATAACTGTTTCCTGCTTCATTCTACTTCACTGTGAAATTGTGAGAGACATCCTTCATTCAGGGTTGTTCTTTAACTGTGCTTGGGACTTAAAAGAAACCCACTTCTTGTAGAGATTCCCAACTGCTGAATTCACGGATCCTTTTACTAGAGCTTTGAGAGAAAAGGCATTGAATTCTGGCGACAAAAGGTGAAGAATCTGTAGTTGACTTGGGTTCCGTTAAAAACAGACATAAGCTTAACATCACAATGATAACTAAAATTTCATTAAAATGTACTTGAATATATCATTTCTCACAATAAAAAAGCCTATCAACAGCCATCATTTTAGAACAAAGAAAGAAAAATGAATGAGAAATGAAAGACCTACCTTAACAGATCTATCTTAGTTTCAATTTTAGCTTCACATTTTTGAAATGATTAAACTCCTACTCCATCCCACTCTATTTCTTTTAAGATTACTCACCAATAAATCTTTTACACTTAATTTGCATAACTGTAGATTTTACTGGGAATGATGTGTGTCCTCATATATTGTATATGTAGGCAGATTTAATTAATTCTAGTGCTGAGAAAAACTGGTGGTATAAAAAGCCTTTAATTATTTGGTCACTATGCAGGCACTTATATAATTTAATCACACAAGCTAATTAAATGTCAAACCATTTATAATACAGAAATCGAGGTAAGGCTCTAGGTCAACACAGGTAGATCTAATTAGACATGCACATATAATCATATTAGAACCATACTAAGAAAAGGACAACACATAGTTAGGGTCTTTCATTGTTTCTAAATACTGTTTCCTAGTTCTGTGTTGAATTATTTGCAACATTTGGAGTTGCACAAATAGGTAAGTGTGTGGGCATGCATCTGTGTGTGGTTTAAGTGGGTTTATTATATGTCATGTCACAGTTCTCAAACGGGTCTGCTTTAATGGTTGTGAGAGTTAAGAAATAAAATAAGAGGATAAAAATAGAACACCATACTTTAACCTGGTGATAGTATGGGCATTCTGATTTTGCTGTTTTTAAGAGAGTCAGGAAATTAAAGTTTCAATATACTGCATAGATTTAAACTAGAAAAATAAGAATACCCTTCAATAGAAAACAATGTAAAATTTATCTTCAGTTTCATTAATTTTTATGTATTTAATATAGGGTCTATAGGGTCTCACTATGTAGATTGGACTCATAGTGGTTCTCCTGTTTTCAGCTTCCCCAGCGTTGGGATTACAGGTGTGCGGTACCACGCCTAGTCTCAGTTGCTGTATCAGCATGCCCCTGGGGAGGGGCCTGCACAGCAAACCAGGAATCAAATCCCGCCTGCTGTGCTCTGCCTAAGCAAGCACTTCAGTCTGTTGAGCTATTTGGCTGGCCCTAAATTTTACTTTTTTAAAAAGTAAACTTAAAGTGTATTTCTGTCAGTTTTTTCCTGGGATAATGACAGAAATATAATTAGTATTTGTACAGAAGATAACATTTCTTTTATAAAATAAGGTAGAGTTACCATAGTAATTTGGGGGGGGGGGTAAGTATTAAAGAAGAACTCAGGACTTTGCACTGCCAGGTAGGCACTTGTGCCACTGAGCTATATGCCTGATATAATGCATACATCATTAATATTAATCATTTATTCTAAGAAAATTTACGATGCAACTGGCCACAAACTTGATTCTTACAACTCTTATAAGATATGTAAAGAGGCAATGTTCTTATTTTTAAAACATAAAATTTCATTTTAATTTACTTGAGTCTTTGATTGATTCAGACACATTTTAGGTTTGCTGGTTGTGTAATAATGTGTCCAAAGGAAAACAGCCAAAGGTAATGAAACTCTCAAGAAGACAGACAGCTGACTTTAGTGATATAGTCTAGTTCTTTAATAGGAGGAAACCATTATTGAACTGGTTTCCAGGAACAAAGGTTACATTCTATTTTTTTATTTTCCATTCTAAGTAAGAGAGATCACCTTTTTATCATGAAGATGAATTTGACTAGCAGAATTATTTCATATATATTTTAAAATAATTCACATATTAATTTTAAGCCTGAAAGAAAATGAAGGGATAGTTAACAGCTTTGGAAACTATCTGATTTGAATTGTTAAAGAACACAAACATAATTTTCATATAAAAGAGAATACAAAACAGAAAAGATTTTGTAAACATGAATCTTAAGAAATAGTAAGTAGAAGCATGGACAAATGCTGAAATGCTTTGAAACTATGATTTCTTAAAAAATGTAATATTTAAAATAATGTATACTTAATCAGGACCAGGTGGTACAGTGTAATGGCTAAAGCAGTTTGTAGATGTAGAACCCAATACATAAGACAATTTAGCTTATGCTAACATGGACTTTTAAGAGTTTACTACTATCAGGTGTGCAGCTATAAACAGTAATATATAGTCTGTTTAGGGAATCTTTTTAGGGAATGCGTGTCCACCAGTAGATGAGTGGATAAGTGAAAATGTGTCATACAGGCACAGTAGGATAGCACTCAGATATGAAGAAGGATGTCTCAGGGTCATCTGTAGGAAAATGGATGCATCTTTGAGATCATAAAGCTTAGTAAAATAAATTAGACATGGACACTTAAATATTCTATGGTTTATTTTATAGGAGAAACTCTTAAGTATAAATCATGTAAAGGGCAAAATAAAAGATACATAAGGGAAATAGATATTTTGCAAATGGAAAGGGGACCTACACAGTATTAATAAAAATGAAAATAGGATGGAAATTCAGATCCTATTTTCACAGAGAAATAAGTTTTTAAAGAAATTATTTTGAAAAGGTTTATTAGATCTCTAATTAGCACATTATGTTAAATAATTTGGAAAATAGAAAATTTTATATGTAAATTAAACGATGTAATTCCATTTAAAAAGCTAAAGTACAGTACATGATGAAATCTAACACAGAAATTCAAAAAGTCATAAAACAAAATATATTTACCATAGTTATTCTAAATTAATACATATGTATTTATATTTATTAATAAAATTAACATTGCAACTAATAATTGTCTTTTCGGTTCATTGTGCCCACATTCTATTATCTTTCAAATAGGGCCATGCAATAACCTCTTGTGGATTAAATCCTCCCATCAGCTGAAGGACTACCTCAAACTCATTTGATGACCCTTAATAGATTATAGAAGCAAAGATTTATACCTTTCCTCTGGGTGAAACTCACTGATTGGATTCCTTGTTCCAGAAGCAGAGAGTTCTCCAGGTATTGTGGAGAGCACCTATTCTTTATCCTCCTCCTGCTCCTCCTCCTCCCTCGTCTTCCTCCTCCTCCTCTTCCTTTTCCTCCTGCTCTTCCTCCTTGTCTTTGTAAGTTTGGATTCCTTGTTCTTCCCTTGCAGTGAGAAGTATATTGGGGTTGGAAATGTCTCTATTTGTATTCACCAATGAAGCAGATTTCTTACGTAAATAATGAGGGAAGTTAAAAAAAAAAATCAGTTTGTTAAAGTCTGGAATGAAAATAACCACTAGTCCTCTCCAAAATAGCAGATTCAGAGAGATAGAGAATGTCTTTCTGCTGGGGAAGACGGGAAGAAAGCTAATATGCTTTTTCGAATTGCTCCGCTGTGATAGATCAGATTTTGTACACTGAAGTCTAAACCACTTGAGAAGGTCTGGCAGTGTAGCTCAGCGGATTAAGCACTTGCTTAGGGAAGTTCGGGGACCAAGGTTGGGTTCCTGGCCCCGCCTGCTGCACAGGCCCCACCTGTCACACAGGCCCTGCTCTGGTGAGCGCTGAGCCAGCGATGGAGTCTGGGTGTGGTGGTGCAAGCCTGTAATCCCAGCACTTGGGAGGTACAAGCAAGAGGATCACTATAAGTCGGTTTGTACACACACACACACACACACACACACACACACACACACACACACACACAAAGATAAACCACTTGAGAAGACTTGTTTCAAGACTTGTTTGACTTGTTTCAGAAAAGGGATTTCAGGAATAGCTCTACAAAAGCATATACAAGAAGGAATGCTTTACTTAAAGCGGTGTGTGCAAGCAAGGAGCTCTGACACCAACCTTCCCCCCCACCCCCGCTCTATTTGCAGTAACGGGGATTGAACTCTGGACTTTGCATTTGCCAGGCAGACACTGAGGTCACTGAGCTATCTTTCTGACCCCCAGACTTCTTTACCTTCACATTAAATCTACTTCTACTTCATCTACCTATGAAATTATTAATATTGTCCCTTCACTGGCATATTATCAACACTACTTAATTTTGTTATTCTACTTCCCACATCTGGACTTTAAATTTCAGGAAAGTATTATTTAAAATTATGTACCACTCTCTCTCTCTTTCATTTCTGTCTATTGCTCCTTCATGCAGATCCTTGATATGCATCTAGTATTAATAGTTGTTTCTCAAAATATATTTGTTGAATGACATTTTGAATGAGTGGTACAGGAATAACTACTTCTCAAATGAATATTTAACATTTCATATGGGTAAAAAATAAATATAGTAAATGTTTCCATAGAAGATATTCTAAAACTAAATAATAAATTTGAAATGATTGAATTATTATGGCACTAACCCAAGAGTTTTGTAAAGCAAGAAATTATTACTCTTTTATAATAAATATGTAAGTTCTTTCTCAGTATATATAACTAATACCAAATGTCTTCTTGAAGGGTGTTTCAACTAATTCAACAAAGCGGCCCCTTTTCATGAGACATTATTCCTCCTCCATTCAAGAAAAGACAAAGCTTATGCTATTAACTTGTCTGGTATCGTATTTGCCATCATAATGTCATTCATGACAAATTTTTGTACCATCACCTCATCTCAGATAAAAATGTAGGTGTGGGTACACTATTTTTCTATTTTTCTTCCTCTCTCCTTGCCTTCTTCCTTATTAAAAAATTACCCATGTGGAAAATTAAAGCAAAACTAACTGTAGAATTACAACGCACAAGCACGCCAATGATCTGCAATTTTCATAACTATTAACAATGCACTCCCAGTGGACTGCAGCATAGATGAGATAGCCTATTGGTTATGCAGAATCTCTGACTCAGTCTTTTCCTCCCACTCAAAGAGATACACAGCAAGGAACAGAAAATCTCATTAAAATAACCTTAGACTAATCATAATGTGTTTTTTTTTTCAAAAACTGAGATGAACACATTTTTCTGGTAATATAAAGAATTATTTCCAACACAAATATGCGTTCTTTAAGAAAATCCTAAAAATATAAATTTCAGAGGCTTTTTTTCCTTTTGCCATGAAACTTTTTGCTATTTGCTACTGTAACATTTTGTTGCCCAAATGAATTCCATTAACATTTAATGCAACTCAGGTAGACTAGAGAAATACTGCAAAGATGGACAATAACCTCACATTGATATGTATCCAATCATTCAGTGGAAGTACAAGGAGCACTAGAGCCAATTATTGAGATTCCTAAGGACTTTACATTGTACCAATTTCCAAATAGCAGCCAAGTACATCTGATTTTTTCTATGTATATCAGTCCAATCCCAGGCACAAAGTCTAACTTTTTTTTTTTCTAACTAGAGATGGAGCTTTGTATTTGACTAAGTGAGAAATACAACTTGGCCTGATAAAGTGCATATTACATTGTATCTAATGATTGTAACTGTTAGCTATGGACTAAGATTAAGCAAAGGTCAAAGTGAAAAGGCAGTGAATAAAATTTTAATTATTAGAGGTAAAACTACAAGGATCAGAATGAGGTCGTGGGTATTTGGAGAATCGAAGGTAAGGTCATATGTCCTGAGTGTGAAACATATAAAGGACATGTATTTACTGTGTGATTTAGGGAAAACTTTTGACAGCTCAAGCGTTTTATTTTTCCCCATCTTGTGCTGGGATCCAACGGAAGGGCTCACACGTGCTATGCAAGTACTTCACCTAACTTCGATCTCCAATTCTTTAAGCCCTGTTTTCTGTGCAATAAGTGATAGATACAGATCCTTCTGTTTTGCTTTGAATTTTAATATGTGCTGATGGACCAATGGGAGAATATTTCAATAAAAATGTTATGTATTTCTGAATGTGTGTATATGTGAAGGAGAAATGCCTGGCTTAAGTTGTTGCATTTTTTCTTTTTCTTTTTTTGAGGTAGAGTTTCACTATGTGGCATAGGCTGGCGTTGAATTTATGTGGTCTTCCTGCCCTGGCCTCCCAAGTGGTGAGATTACAGTTGTGTGTCAGTATGCCACTTTTTTGTTTTCTTTCTTTCTTTCTTTCTTTCTTTCTTTCTTTCTTTCTTTCTTTCTTTCTTTCTGTCTGTCTGTCTGTCTGTCTGTCTTTCTTGAGACAGGATCTCGCTATGCAGTTCAGGCTGGCATTGAGCTCACTTTTGTAGCTCAGGATGGTCTCAAACTCGCAGTGATCCTCCTGCCTCAGCCTGTCAAATGCTGGTATTACAGGCATACGCCACCACCACCAGCAGTATGCCACCTCTTGCAGGCAGTTTTGCAGCTAGAAGCAGCCAATATCAAAAGCCTAAGACTTCCTGAATAATGTACAAAATTTACATCTTATGAATCATTGAATTCACTGCTCTAATTTATAAAAATGTAGCTTTCAGTGTTACACAATGTAGAATATCAACTATTGTAACACATAGTGGAAATATAAAAATCTATATTATTCATTTATAGACTGAACTTTTACTTTGATTAATTGTAGAATCATATTTATCTGTAAAAATATCAATACCTCAGGTACCTTTTCATCCATTCCCCTTAATTGGCATAGATTACAAAGTATCCAAATGAGGCTATTAACATTGATACTGAGAGAATTCAGAACATTCCTATAATCTCAAGGATTCTTCAACTCTTCCTTTCATATACACACCCACTGCCTGGAACTCTCTTTCTGCTCCTGGGAAACCTCTGATTATTTTTATTTCTTCTTTTGGAAATCTCAAGAATATTGTGTAAATGGATTTATTATAGTACATAATGCTATATGACTGGGATTTTGTCATTCAGCATAACTACCTGGACATCACCCATGGTGTTACATGTATTAATAGTTCACACCCTTTATTGTTAATTATCGGGTCAGAGTATATAGATACTATAGTCTATTTAAACATCTATCCTTGCAAGGGTTTAGATACCACAAGTTTTGTTCTATTACCTATAAAGCTGATATAAGTATTCATATATGTGGTTGGTGTGTACTTATAACTTTATTTTTTATTGATAAATGGCCTGGAGTGCAATTGCATGTGTGTTTTCTTTAAAGAAACTAACAGGACATTTGCCAAGGGGTTATAAAATTTAACATTCATGGGAACAATGCATGAATGACATAGATTATTTCCAGCCTCTCCATGATTTTCTATTATCTTTTTATTTTACTTTATTTTATTTAATTTTTGTCTTCTTGAGACAAGATCTCACTATGCAGTTCAGGCTGGCCTTGAACTCACTTTTGTAGCCTAGGCTGGTATTGAACTCACACAGATCTTTCTGCCTTAGCCTCCCAAGTGCTGGGATTACTGGCATGGGCTACGACACCTGGCTCACCTTATTTTAACTAATAGGCAGTATCTCTCTCTACTTTCAAAATTTGTATTTCCTTAGTGGCTAATGGTGATGTATATATTTTTCATTTGTTTATGCTGTGTTTTATCTTTAGTAAAATGCCTGTTCACTTTTTCCCATTTTTTGATGAGCTTATTATATGTCAGGCTTTGCAATGTCCATATGTTGCCTAAATAAGAGCCTTTTGTAGCATATGTAGCTTACAAATATATTCTTCCACTGTCTCTGGCTCTGTCTCTCTATCATACTCATCACTTTGTCCTATTTTTAGCAATCTTTGCAGACTGAGTCTTGATGTTTTGCTGATGTCCAGTCTATCAAATTTGCCATTTGCTGGGTGTCACTTAAGCCTGCCTAGCCTCCACAAAATTTTTCCACATTTTTGGTAGAAATGTTATGTTTTCATATTTTATGATTCCTATAAAGTTTATTTCTACTTAAGACATAAAGTTGAAGTTGGAATTTATTTGACTTTGTTTTGCTTATCTTTAATATCCAATTCTCTAGCACATCTTGTTGAAATGGCACTATTTTCTCCATAGAGTCTGCTATCCATCTTTGTCAAAAACACTTGGATATATTTGTGTTAGACTGCTTCTGGGTTCTGTATTCTATTCTATCAACATATATGTCTGTCTCCCCACAATACCATGCAAATTTTATTACTGTGTCCATACAATAATTTTAAAAGCAGTAGACTGATACTTTCATTTCAGTCTTCTCTTTAAAAAGGTTATTTGTTTCCACATTGTCTATCTTTCTATAGGTGCTGCAGAACTGAGCACATCTATATCCTTTCTTATTTTTTTTTCCTTTATTTGTACCAGGGATTGAACTCAGGACCTCATGCTTGCCAGGCAGGCACTTATGCCACTGAGCTATCTCTCCAGCTCTGAGCTATCTCCACAGCACCATTTCTTACTTATATATTTCCAAAAGACTTTGCTGATATCTGCATGTCTTATTAAGTATTGAGATGAATTATATATGTTGAATAGGATTAATGCAATGTAATATAAATGATTTTTTCTATCTATGAAAATGTTCATCTGTTCAGGTATTTAAATTTTAAAAATATGTCCTGTCATAATTATGTCATTTGTATTAGCAAACCCTGTACATGCCTCGTTAGATTTATGTTAAGGTGTTTTTAAAATGATATTAAGATTAATGTCTATTTGTTCATTTTTCACATACAAGAACACAGTTGAATTTTTATTGTTGTATTGTTCTTATATCTTGGGACTCACTTGAATCAGTGAGAAAGTCTAGAAAATGTTCCTTCTTTTGTAGATTCCTTGAGATTATTTATATAATCATGACAAATATAGATCAGAAGAATACATTACTTCATCTCTTACCTACACTATTGGTAAATTAACCATTTTTCCTCCTCCTGTTGCATAATACCTGAAGCCTATAACTTAAAGGAGGAGTAGCTTAGTGTGGCCTCTAGCTTTAGGGGGCCCTGTCCATAAGAGCTGGCTCTGGTACACAAACATCATGAAGAAATGACATCATAGAAAAAAGCTGCTTAGTTAGCGTCCTCTGGGAAATAGGGCCAGGGTAACTGTCAGATCCAAGGTCACGCCTCCCTGACCTACCCAGATACACCCAACATAGCACTTTATTACTTTTCTGGGCAGCTACCAAATCAATCAAGTTAACAATCCACATCATACCCCTTATCAAATATCTCTTTACACCACATTTATTCTCTAAAACAAAACAAAGGTATAATTCTGCCTAACATTATATTGCTATCCTGTGTATAATAAAATGCAATACTATCTTCTAGAAAATATCAACAATCTCAATGTTACTCAAAAGTCCACATCCAAAGTTCCTCCTGAAAATCAAGGCAACCTCTCAGCTCTGAATCTCTTTAGAATTCAGGAACGAGTTATAAGGTGAGATATACTAGCACAGGGTAAACATTCCCATTTCCAAAGGGAAGTGTAGAGGGATAAAAAGAAGTTGGGCAAAAGCAAGACCAATAGGGAAAACAGTAAGTTTTACAGTTCGATGTCTAGCAGCTGGGACACAGAATGTTAAAATGTGAGTTCCAGTGGCTTGTGTGCCCCCAACATGTGGCCTCGCGAGTTGCAGCCTACAAGAGTTCTGTCTTAGTTACTTTCTACTCGTTGCTGGGACAAATACCAAGATGAAGGAAGGAAAGGTTTATTTAGCTCACAGTTTGTGGAGGTTTCGGTCCATATTCGGCTGGCCCAAGGCTGAGTGGAACAGAGCAGAGAGCATCCAGTTCATGGCGGCAGAACAGCAACAAAATGGCGGCAGAGGTAGCCAACCAACACGGCAGCAGAGCAACAGCAACAGCTCAAGTCTGTCTCTCTGTCTCTTTTTATATTACATTCAGGCTCTCCGCCTTAGACCCCGCCCTAGGTTACACCCATAATCCCATCAGTACTAAAACCTATAATCCCAGGGATCATGGATCAAGTCTCAACTCTAGAAGTCTCCGCCCAGTGACTCCATGAGGCTTTGGGGGGAAAACTAGACATAAACCATAACAGCTTCCCTCTTGGACTGTCTCCACTCATGGTGTTTAGCTTTCCTTGACCGAGATCTCCAGCTTTCTGGGGTATCCACTATACTTTTAGTTTTGTTGCTGCAGACTCACACACTTTGAGAAGAGTGGTGAGAAGGAATATCATTTTCTTATTTCTGATTACTGTCCTCTCAGAGGCTCTTGCCTGGCCTCTCAGACATTCTTTTAAAATTTATGTGGATGCCTCCTACCCCCAAATTTTTCCATTCATCATAGATCTATCATAAACCACCATAAACCGTCACAACCACCATAGAACCATGACAGAACTCTGATAAAATGAGCTTCACATAGACAATGCTAAGGTCAGTGAAAGTAGTAGCTAGGCTTCAGTGGACCATGACTGCTGTGGCCTTGAGGGCCTGGATCAGTGAGCACAATGAAATGAATCTTTAGGAAACAGTTAGCTATAGAGCCTTGAGCAGGGGATTCCCGTGAACCTTTTCTCCAATTAATGGTTGGGATTACTTGGACCCTTGTGCTCACAAAGAGTACAGACTTGCTGACTTCTGAGATGCTTGAATATTGGGCTGCTTTCTAATTTCTCCCACTAGCTCAAGTAATTTACTGCCCTTAATCTCTCTGCTAAGCATCAGGATAATAACAGAATATAGCCATTGCTTTTCTTTAGTGTAACACAGGTGGCTTTTAGTCTTATTGCCAATGAAGTCCATATTATGAACTTAAACCTTGAGAGCCCAGAACTTAATGTCTGAATTCCTATTATCATTCTGGTCTTCTGAGATCCAACCAGAACTTCCCACCAAGCTCTGTTTATTGTATTCTAGGGTTTCTGTAGCTTGCATTTCCAAAGTTTTTTAAGCTTCTGCAAACCAGTTGAAAACTGTTCTGAACCACTTATCAGGAAGAGTCACAGGAATGGATCTCTTCTGTGAGAGAAATTTTCTTTGTTAATCAACTATCTTGAAGCTGGAACATAATAGCTGACACACACACAGTTTAAATGAAAATTTTGATTTGAGTCACACTTCAGGGGATTGAGTCCTTGGTTAGTTTCCTCCAAGACAGGGATATCATGGTGGAAGGACATGGCAGAGCAAGGCTACTTATTTCAGGGCAGCTAGGGAGCTGAACAAGGGAACAGGGCCACAGATGATGGGAAGAGAGACAAGACTGAGACTGCAGCATCAGGACTCTGTGACGCACACGGAGATATCCAGAAGTGTGCTTTACTGCCACAATTTATTGGTGTTGTTTTTATTCACCTTTTATTTATTTATTTTCTAGTTTTTAAATTATGTAGATGGTACAAGGTGTTGCCACACAACTTGGACTCATAGTCTTCATGCGTCAGCCTCACCAATGCTGGGATTGCAGGCATGTGCCACCATGCCCACTACGCCCCCATTAAGTGACAGGCTAGGAAGGCCTAAGGTGAGGTGGGGCCCACACCCGGCTTGTGTTTCCTTTTTTTTTTTTTTTTTACATTTTCTGTAAGTTTTGTGTAACTTTCCTTCTCTGTCTCTGTTTTTCTCTGTCTGTCTCTCTGTCTGTCTCTCTGTCTCTGTCTCTCTCTGTCTCTCTCTGTCTCTCTCTCTGTCTCTCTCTCTCTCTCTCTCTCTCATTGCACTTGTTTTTTTTTCGCTTGTCCCTTACTTCTTTTCTCTATTCTTTCATGCTGGTTTCTCCTTGTTTTTAAAGTAAAGGGGCTAGGGAGATAGCTCAGTGGACCAAGTGCTTGCCTGGCAAGCGCAAGATCCCGAGTTCTATCCCTGGTGCCACCAAAACAAACAAACAAACAAACAAACAGACAAACAAAAAATAAAGTTTCTTCAAATTATATATCTATTGTACATTTCAGATCGTATTTACTCTTTCAGCTTCTTACACTACAGACAACATAATGTTCAGGCATGTGCATCTTATTTATTTCACTTATGAGTATGGTCATGATTTGCATCTACTTATTATAAAAAAAAACTTTAGTTTATTCATCTTTACTGCTGAGTAGTACTCCATTGGATAAAAAAAAATCCACATTTTAAAATCCATTTTACATATGATGGACATTTTGGTTGTTTCCAAGTTCTAACTATTATGAATTGTGCTTCCAGAACCATAGGTGCACATATGTTGTTGTGTTATAATGACTTTAGTTCCTCTAGAAAGATATCCAGAAGGGGACTAGCAAGGTTGAATGGGACCTCTAATACTAGTTTTTATTTAAAGATTTCCACAGTAGCTGTACAGGTCTATACTTCCTCTGAAAGTAGAGAAGGGCTCCTTTTTATCCAGAGTCTCTCTCCAGCATATGTTGTTGGTTGCTTTTTTTTTTTTTTTTTTTTACAATAACAACTTTATCTGGGCTGAGATGGAATCTCAGTGTTGTTTCAACTTACATGTCTTGAATAATCAGTAATGTTGAATAGTTTTTTTCATGTATTTATTTGCTGTTTGTATTTCTCCACTTGAGAATGTATTCATTTCATATGTCTACTTTTGAATGGAGTGCTTAAATTTGGGAAGTCTGATTTTTTTAAAATCCCTTATATCTTCTTGAGAGTAATAATTCATCTGAGGAACTGCTGGCAAATATTTTTCCCACACTTTAGGTTGTCTCTTTCCGGTACTGGTGGTTTCTTTGGCAAAAATCTTTTAATAAATTGAGATTGCAGTTGTTGATTTTTATGATAATTCCTGTCCAATTGGTGTTCTATTCATACAGTCTTTGCCTACACCAATATCTTCAAGAATTTTACTTATTCTATCTTTTAACACATATAATATTTTGTTTTAATATTTAGGTCTTTAATCTATTTTGAATTTAGTTTAGTGCATGGTGAAAATATGGATCTAATTTTAGCCTGCGGCATGTGCAGAGCCACTGTTAACAGTACCATTTATTAAAAAGGCTATCATTCTTCTAGTGAATGTGTTTGGCACCTCTGTTAGGATAATATGGGTGAGTATGTGTCGAGTGTTTTCTGCATCATCTAATATGCCTCCTTGATATTCAGGACTTTTGGAGGGGGCAGTACTACATTGTTTTTAGCACTCTGTCTTCATAGTATAATTGCAAGTCAGGGATTTTAATGACCCCTGTTTTGCCTTTGTTTCCCAGAACTGCCTTTGATATTCCCACATCTTTTTGATACCAGATGCAGTTCAGGATTATTTTTGCTATTACTGTTTTAAATGTATTCCAAAGCACACTAAAGCTATAACAGTTTCAGGAGTATGGTCCTTTTCACTATATTGTTTCTTTCTATCCAGGATCAGGGGATATATTTCCATTTTCTGTTTAAATCCCCTTTTCTAGTATACTGTAGTTTTCAATGTAGATGTCTTTTACGTGCTTAATTGATTCCTAGGTGTTTTATACTTTTGGATACTATTATTAAAAGTGTCATTTCTTCAATTTTTCTCTCAGTAAGTTTGCTATTCATGTATACAAAGCTATTCTTTTGATTGTTGAATTTCTATCCAGATACATTACTGAATTTGTTTATTAAATCTAACATTATTTTATTGATTTGAGGATTTTCTTTTTCCTTCTTTTTCTCCTTCTCCTTCTCCTTCTTCCTCTTCTTCTTTTGTATGTTTTAGTAAATATCTACAGAGTTTACAGGGTCTCACTACATAGATTTGATTCAATGGCCTGTGTTCAGTCTCCCAAAGAGCTGGGATTACACCTTGAACCACCAGTCTCAATCGTCATCTCAGCGAGCCCCAGGTGTGGAACCAGAATAGCATACCAGGAATGCAACCCTGCCGCTGTATCTGCTTAAGTAAGTGCTTTAATTTGCTAAGATATTTGGCAGGCTCGAGGGTTTTCTATATAGAGCATCATATCATCTTAGATGATGATAGTTTAATATCTTCTTTTCATAGCCTTATTTCTTTTGTATCTCTATCGTGTCTAACTGCCATTGATAACTTTTCTAGGACTATGTTGAAAATAAGAGTATATACAAGGGACATCCTTTTAGTGTTCCGGATATTGGAGATATACCAGTTTTCAGTTTTAGCTCATTTAACATGATATTGACTGTTGGTTCCAACTTTCTGTAAGACTTTTATCGTGAATGAGTGTTGGACATTGTGAATAGCTTTTTTTTTTTGCATCTATTAAGATAATCATGACTTTTTTGTCCATGACTTTTGATATGACGCATTACATTTGTTTATTCACATATGGAAAGCCATCCCTGTAACCTTAGGATAAATCCTACTTGATCACGGAGTATAATCTTGATAATTAACAATTTTGTGTTTGCCTGCACCTTATTGAGAATTTTTTTCCATCTATATTCATTAGGGAGATTGAACTGGAATTCTGTTTCTTAATGTGGCTCTTCTTTAGTTTTGGTATCAGAGTGATGCTTTCTTACAGTAATGAATTAGGGAATATTGTTTCCATTTAAATTTCATTAAAGAGCTTGAGAATTAATGGTATTAGGCCTTCTCTAAATTTCTTGCAGACTTGAGCAATAAATATGTCAAGGGCTGGGCTTTTTTTTTTTTTTTCCCGTGGTAGGTATTTAATAATATGTTTGAATTCATTGATATTAGTCTGTTTAGGCTTTTTATATCTTCTTGATTCAGCTTTGCTAATTTATATGTATCTAAGGATATTTTCACTTTGTCTGTATTTTCTAGCTTATAAGCATACAGTTTTCAAAGCTGGTATAGGTGATCTTATCAACTTCTATATGATCCATTGTAATTTTACCCTTTTCATTTCTAATGGCACGTTTCTTTATAAGGTTCCATATGGGTTTTACAATTGTATTTAATCTTTTAAAGAATCAACTCTTTGATTCATTGGTTCTTTGTATATTTTTCTCTCTACTACATTAATTTCTGCTCTTATCTTTATAATTCCCTCCCTTGTATGATCTTTTAGCTTAGTATACTCTTTTTTTCACTAGACATGTGAAGCTCACCATTTAGTTATTTATTTGTGCTTGCTCTATTTTCCCATTTTGAAATTTCTATAGATTTCCTTCTTGGGTTGTTTTCATTGGGTCCCAAATGTTCCAATATCTTGTATTATCATTATCCCTTAATTGTAGTAACTGTCTGATTTATTCTCTGATTTAATTTATGACCCATTGGTTGCTCAGGAGGGTGTTATTTAACTTCCATGTGTTTATGAAGTTCTTGTCGTGACTTTTACCATTGGTTTCCAATTCTATTGTGATATGGTCTGATATACATGGGGTAACTTCAATTCCTCTGTATTTACATAAGCAGGTATGGTGAACTACTCTGTGCTCTGTTTTGGAGAACATCATGTGTGTACCTGAGAATAATATATATTTTGATGTTGTGGAGTGAAATACTCTGTAGACATCCAACAAGTCCATTTGCTCAAAAATTTGATTCAGTTTCAATATTTCATTTTTTTTTGTCTAGTTGACCTTTCTTTTTGTAACAGTAGGATATGGATATCCCCCAATGTAATTGTTTTAGTGCTTATTTGATTTTTTCAAACCCTTTAATATTTGTTTATATTTGGGTGTACTGGTATTTGTTGAATATACATTTATGTTTGTTGTCTCTTCCTCTTGGACTATTCTTTTTACAAGGATGTAGTGACCTTCTTTATCTGTCTTAGTCTTAACTTAAAATTCATGTTGCACACAGATAGAATAGCTATCACTGCTTTTTATTGTGGGTTCCATAATACTGGAATTCCATCCTTTGACTCTCATTCTA
Source organism: Myocastor coypus (assembly GCA_004027025.1). Classification (NCBI taxonomy): domain Eukaryota; kingdom Metazoa; phylum Chordata; class Mammalia; order Rodentia; family Myocastoridae; genus Myocastor; species Myocastor coypus. The sequence continues at coordinate 29,118 of PVJA010024968.1, forward strand.
TGAATTTCTTATTAAGCTCAATGTGTTTTTTGTATTCAGTATATTGTTGGATCTTGATTCTGATCCATTCTACTACTCCATGTTTTTTGATTGGTGAATTGAGACCACTGACATTGATGGCTATAACTTATAGTCACTGACTTATCCTGGTCATGTTATTTTCCTGTTGTACTCCCCCCCACCCACCCACCCCCATTTGTTTGCCTTGTGTGGATTTCTTCTGTTGGTGCCATGGAGTTGTAGCTTTGTTATCTTTTTCAGAATGTTCTTTGAAATATTTTGGACTGCTCGTTCATAGTCATTCTCTCTCTCTCTCTCTCTCTCTCTCTCTCTCTCTCTCTCTCTCTCTCTCTCTCTCTCTCTCTCTCTCTCTCTGGTCATGGAAATATCTTATTTCCCATCAGTTTTGAAAGACAGTTTTGCAAGGTACATCAGTCTGGGTTGATGGTTGTTTTCTTTCAGAACTTGAAGTACTTTACTCCAAGTTTGAGGGTTTATGCTGAGAAGTCAGCTGTGATTCTGGTGGGATTTCTTTCATAGTTAATGTATTTATTTTCCTTAGTAGGTTTTCATATTCTATTTTGGTGTTGAATTTCTGGAATCTTTGACTATATGTCTGCAATTTTATGTGACTTCCTTATCTGTATATCTTTTTCTTTACCAGGGAGTTTTTCTGTCATGATGTCTGTGAAAGGTGTTTTTGGTTTTTTTTTTTTTTTTTCCCCCCCGGTATCAGGGATTGAACTCAGGACTCTATACTTGCAAGGCAAGCACTTATTCCACTGAGCTATCTCCCTGGCCCTGTGAATAGTTTTTTAAATTGTCATTTCCAATCAATTTTAAATCATTCTTCTTCACCACTTCAAGCAGCTGTTTGTATTCACTTCTCATGATCTCTTGCTATTTTTTTTTTTTTTTTAATCTTTCTTAGCCTGGGAAATAGCTAAGTAGCAAAAGCTCTTGTCTGGCAAGTGCAAGGGCCTGAGTTCAATCCCTGATCCCTTAAAAACAAAACAAAACAAACAAACAAACAAACAAAAAACCTATTTTCATGATCTCTAACCACAAGCCTGTACTCTCTATCTGAGATCTTGAATTCACATTGGCTTAATCTTCTATGAATACCTTCAGTGGAATTTTTATTCTCCTGGTTATCTTCTTGAATCCTTATCAATTCTGTTTCTTTCTTGTGCTGAACATTCATGGCATCCATAATTTTCTTAATCTCATCTATTTTTTTGTCTTTATCTGCTGTAGAATCACTATTCATGGTTTTCATTGTGGATACCATATCCGTAGTTACCTGAGAAATTATTTCTAATTTGAGTTTTTCTATAGCCTCCTTTAACTGCTTTGTTGTTACACTTTAGAGAGTCCAGGTAAGTTACTTTCAAATTGTTCCAGTTTCATGTCCCTGAGTTTGCCTTTGGTGTACTGGATGTCTAGGGTTGCATCTTGGTTAAGTGTCATCTCATCTTCTTTTTCTTTTTTTAAAATTTAATTCCTGGGATGATGTTTGTAAATCGACTCAGGTGGTTTTTATTGATAGTATTTATGACCCTTAGGAAATGACTAGTTTCCCCTGTTATCTTCCAAGTGTAGCTATTTTTTTTTTTTTGGGTGGGGAGTGAGTCTGTTGCAAGTTCCAACAACTTCTATTTTTTTTTTTTTTAGGGACGAGAATTTGTTGCCGGCTTAGCCCAGCCCTTGGTTTTCTGGTACTATACCATAGTATTTTATCTGACCCTTTGCAATGTCAACCTTGGAAGACCAAAGAGAACAGCTTTTTAGAGCAATTATGCCACTTTTAGCTGTAGTTGTATGAGTGACAATAGCATCAAACTCAGTCCAGAATATAACAAAATGAGATAACCTTTAATTTTCTACATTTAATTATATGAACCAAATATGTGTTTTTATAACAAAATCTAAAATAGACCAGCAAATTGTATGTAGTATACAAGCCCATAATATGCCAATTTTTCCTTCAGGGATTAAAATTTAAAATGGGTTAAGGAAAAAATAGAGAAGTGGAAGAAGAGATTAAATAGTAAGTCTGGACAACAAAGAGGGATTGCGTGCACTTTTAGAAACAGGTACAGAAGATTTGAGGGAAAAAGAGAAGAAAGAGATAAAAAGAAGATCAGCACAATCACAACTCCTAAGAGGCTAGAAA
>PVJA010024969.1:0-31285 GCA_004027025.1 Myocastor coypus
AGGAGGAGGGGCAGGAGCAGCGAGCTTTCTGTTCCAGGCTACAAGCCTTTTCAGTGGTGCAGCCCACACCCAGGATGGGGCTTCTGTCTTCAATAAATCCATTCAGCCACACCCAGGACCCTGCCGGTCCGAATCCGTACACGAGTCTAGCACCGCACAACTGTAGCCCCAGTACCTCACCCCCTAGATCCAGCCAACTCACACAGCCCCACATGTGAATACACGCGGCCTTGGGAGGACGCCTGGATCCAAGCTGAGATGCCCCGCGTCCACTGTTAGTGTCCGGTACTCCTCCCCTTGTGTGCATGCCTGGAATCCGCAGCTCATGCCCTGGGACCCCGTCCCCCACAGAGGCCTCCTTCCTGCCCTCGGCAGGGGGAAGGCCGCTGGTGTTCAGCGCTGGTGCGTTTGTTCGTGAAGTCACAGAGCTGCAGCACAAGCGCTAACACGGGCAAACCTTAAATCTTGGTTGCAAGAGCTCAGGGCTGCAGTCTGAGTGAAGAGTTTACCTTTCTTCAAGACTGCAAGCGAGCAGTGTTTTCATCACTCACATTAGTAATCCTGGTCTTCATGTATTTATTGTAACTTCCCGTAGAATTTTGAGTGACATGTTTTTGGTGATAATCTCTTCCCCCATTCTTCTCTTGGCATTTTCTCATTACTTCACAGAGTGATAATTAGGGTTGCAACGAAGATAATAATTGAGCGTTATATTGATAATGTATTATTCATGCTGCTCTTTTGAAAAAGAATGCTGGGTTTACAAGGATGCAACCACTTATTAAAATAAGACTGTGTACGTAAAGTCAGATAGGAAATGTTGATTTAAGTAAAATTATTTGAAATCAACTATTGGCTTCAGTTTCTGGTCTCTTCCTTCTGGGAAGAAGTGTTTTGTTCCTGTGTGTGTTGTGTATGCTCTTGCTACCAGAGGGGTGGCCAGGCAGCAGAGCTGCAACTCGGCTGAGGCCCGGGCCCTTCCTCTGTCCCATACGCCTGTGTCCTTTCAGGGGAGCTCCAGGCTCCATTTATCCAATCAGAGCAGCCCTGGAGGTCAGTCGCTGTTCCTGTCTCTCCCACTGCAGGCGCTGGGGCTTGTCAGGATGTCCCCAGGGCCTCAGGCTGCTGGGGGCGGGGCTTTCTCACACTTATCTGAGTCTAGCGTTTGTGGCTGATTATTCATGCAGTGCTGGGACCAAGGCGGGGCAGGGCTGCATCAGGCCACTGACTGGGTCGGCACTGCCCTCATCCCCGCAGTCTGGGTCAGATAAGAGGGGCAGAGAGAGGCGTGCTTCCCCCCTTTTTCCTCCTGCTGCCTGTGCTGTCTCCCACCCCCATAGATGGTTGCCCTTCGCCGTGTGGTAGTCCGCCTGGGGGCCAGCCAATTACAGACTGAACCTCCACACACTGTGAGCTCAAGAAGCCTTGCTTTCCTTATCTTTGGGTGTTAGGTATTTTGTCCCAGCGATGACAAAAGTGAGACAGAGTGGGCACAGTGTGCAGAGAGCAGAAGAAATGATCTGCACAAAGCAGCTGAGGTGGCGCCTCGCATCCTGGGGGCCGTGCCTCAGCTCCAATGCTAAATCCCTTGTGCCCCGGGAAGCCCCAGCTGACAGCGTGGAGCACTGCTGTCCATGCTGCCCTGGCTCACACGTGTGTACTTGGGAGCTGGGGACAGGGGACACTCCCCCATCACCTCAGTACCTGGCTGGGCCAGTTCGCACTGCTTAATGCCAGTTGAAGGGATGGGGAGAAGTCCCAGCCAGCTCTGCACACATCAGTCTGTGGAGATGGGGCCAGGCTCGGCCACAGTGGAGACAGCACTCTTCTTCCAAGAGAGCCACCCGGTGGCCCTGCATGAAGTCATGTGGTAAATTCTGGCCTCCAATTTAAAGACTTAGTAGTGACAGAGGGATGTGTACTCCTTGCACACTCAAGGGCACGAGAAAGAGTGACTGTGAGAGGAAGAGTTGCTGGAGCTCAGGCTGGGGACACTCTGGAGCCACCCACAGGGCGGGCAGTGTTCTGACCAGGGCGACAGCAGCATCCTACCTCTAAGATGTGCGGTGGAGCCCAGAATGCTCACGTAGCCTGCCTGCAGTCACACACTCACTGGTGGGAGAGCCGGGTGGGACTCGTCTCATGAACCACACATTGGTGGAAATTCTTCTCAGGAAATACTTTTGGATAGTTTGGGATGTGGAAGGTGACAATGTGCACCTCTGTTCTGCCTTTACCAGCAGAATAGATTTTATTCAGTTTTTATTTTTATGAGTACTTGGTTGCAGTGCAGAGGACAGGGGAGAAGAAGGCGAGGAGGACAGGAAGTGAAGGGGGAGGAGAGGGAGAGAGAGCAGCAAGAGCGAGGCAGAGCTCTTCAGGACTGACCCTGGACCAGGTCGCCTGCTCTGCTCCTCAGCAGGGCTGTAACCTAGCCTCCCGCTGCCCTCTGATCTACGAAAGATAAAGGAGTGTGTGCGCGTGTGCACGTGTGTATGTGCGCGTGCTTCCTTGTGCACATTCACTCCCTGGTAGTAGGCCTGGCTCGTGGGAGCTACATAATATTTCCGGCATGTATGCACAAGCAGACTATGAGCTATGGTCACCATATCACAGGATGATATCACATTTTTCGGACTTTTCTGATTCGGCATACAACCGAAACTTAGAGGAGCTGAGGAGAGAGCTCGGCCACCTAAGCATCAGCCTGGAAAGCACAAGGACCTGGGTTCAATCCCCAGTACCATATGCTGTGCTGGCCCCAGAACCAGGAGGGGTGACATACACCTGTACCCCCAGCATTGGGGAGGCTGAGTCGGGAGGAGCACTACAAGTCCAAACTGCATCAAAAACAAAAATCAAAAAAATGAACAATTAAAATTTAGAAAGCAAATAATGGTGCTACCAGGTCACATCTACGATCCCAGAATTCTGGGAGGCTGGAGCAGGAGGATGGCAGGTCTGAGTCCACAGGAGAAACTTAGCAACTTATTAAAAACCTTTAAAGGAAAGCTGGGATACAGCTCAGTGCTAGGGGCATGTGTTTAACCCCCAGTACTACAAACAAACAAAGCAATAGTGACAGACAGAAAGACAGGCATCAAAGAAAATAAAAACAGTATCAGTGGATTCCAAGCACAGCCCTTCCAACTGTGACAGGCCATCATGACATCCAGGCTTCTTACTCAGTGGCTTTCACATCAAGTTCTGCAAGCTGTGCAGTTCCATAGGAAGCTCAACCGTACTGTCAATAGAGTTGTGGGGAAAGAGGGGGACACAGCCCTGAGGTTCATTTGGGAGCCACCGAGAGAAGCGTGGGTGCTGCTTCAGCTAGCACAGCCCTGAGGCATAGGAAATTCGCCCTGTGTCAGGTATGCGCCCCTCAGTGGGAGGATGCCACCGCCGATGGCGGTGTTCAAGGCTGGCTAGCTAGGGTCCTCCGAGAGCTCACTCAGTTGTCTGGGTCTACCAGACAGGGCAGGCACTGCCCAGAACTGTGTTGGCCTTAGCCACGGCGGGCGGCCTGTGCTTGCCGTGTGCTTCAGGTCTTTCCTGGCTGTGAGGTTTCAATTCACCGGGAGCCTCTCTTTCCACTTTTGATGTGGTTACCTCTTGATGTGCTTTTAACTTTGAAGTCCATTTCATCTGTCTTTCTTTGGTATGAGCTTTTTGTTCCCTGTCAAAGAAACCACTCCCTGACGCAAGATGACAATGATACATGCTTAGCTTTTCTTCTAAGAGCTCTTCTGTTAGGTCTTTCAGCCATTCTGAGCTAACTTTGTGTACGAAAAGATAAGGTCTGTATTTTTGCGCATACAGAGGCAGCTATCCACATACTATTTGTCTAGAAAGACTACTACTTCTGTATGGGACAGGCACTCAGTGTCAGGCCAGAGGCAGCAAGTGTGTTTGTGAACCTTCTGTTCTCTTCCAGTTGCCCATCTGTTTATTTTATCCCAGCACCACAATGCCTTGACTATAACTTTGTACTTCGTTTGAAAATGGAAAATATGCAAGTTGCAATGTACTTCTTTTCATGGTTATTTTGGTTTTCCACGATCCTTTGAAACTTCATGGCATTCTGAAAATTAGCTTTCACAATGATTGTGTTGAGTCTGGACACCAGTTGGAGGAGGATGGCCACTTCAACACTGACCGTGGCCAAGTCTTCTAGGGCTCAAATGCATGGCGGCTCTTCATTCCCTCAAGTCTTTTACATTTCCTTAAGTGACATTTTGTAGTTCTTTAAGTTCTTTGAGTTAAATATTCTTATGTATCTTCTGCTCTTAAGAGAAGTACTTGAAACAGGCATTTCAAGTTGCCAAAGCCAGAAAGATTTAAAATTTTCATGTAAAATTAATGAATATAGAGACTTGTTCCATTTTCATTTCTTTATTGTTTGTTCTAATGATGTATAAACCCAGAAATTATAATAGGATATTCTCTTTAAAATATGTTTTTCAATATTTGCTAAGTGAATACATAAATAAATGATTAAGTAAAATAAGATTCTAAGGCAAAAAATACTTATACAGATAAATATAAAACAGAAGTACTAGAACAAAGACCAAAAAGAAGCGACTGAGTAGCCTAAGATCCTACATTACCAGTGGCATTGACCACAGGGCAGACGCTGAGGCTGAGGCCCAGTGACGGGTGTGGCAGAGAGAACTCCAGGCCTTGGTTTACATTTTTTTCTGAATAAGCAAAAATCAGGTGCACTACAGATGTTACTCCAAAAACTAGCACATCTGACATCTGAGTCACTCTTCAAAAGTATAATCACAGAAAAAAACATAATGCATTTACACAGGCATAAAGCTATTGCCTTTTTGGAAATTCTATTAAGCACTTCGGAACCAAAATTCACTGGGTCAATAAATGACTCTTTTCATTAAATGGAGATTTTTCTTATTGTACTACACAACTGAAAATTCACCATACAACTGAGAATAAATGAAAATACCTTAAAGATATGGAATTAAAATTTTAATTAGACAGCCGGGCATAGTGGCATATCAGAACCCCTCCCTGGTTCTCTCCTTGGCCCAAGAAATCTAAATTTACAATCCCAAAAATTTGTTATTAGAATTCTACCAAATTAATTCCAATTTACCACTCCCAGCAAAATCCATGGTGATAACAAAGACACTAAGACATATATACATATATACAATTAACGAGGAGCCAAGAGGCCTTAGGTCCAACCATGAAAATGGCTTCTGGAACAAAGACGGTGACTCAGGGTTGCACTTGGGTTTTATTCATTGAAAAAGGAAGAGTAGCTTGCAAAAGTGAATTGTGGGAAGAAGGTGGGCATTGAAGGGAATTGTGGGAAGGTGGGTGTTACGGTTTATGTCTAATTGTCCCCCCAAAGCCTCATGCAATCATGGGACGTGGCTTCTATAGATTGAGACTTGATTTGTGATCCCTGGGATTGTGTTTTAGTACTGATGGGATTATCGGTCTGAGAAAGGCTGAGACTGTGGGTGTGGTCTAGGGCAGATATCCTAAGGCAGAGAGCCTGAATGCAATATAGAGAGAGACAGACTCAAGCTGTTGCTGTTGCTCTGCTTCCCTGATTGATGTGCTGCCTCTGCTACTATTTTGTTGTTGTTCCACCGCCATGAGCTGGATGCTCTGTGCTCTGTTCCACTCAGCCTTGGGCCAGCCGAATATGATCTGAAGCCTCCAGTAACTGTGAGCTAAATAAACCTTTCCTTCCTTCATTTTGAGTGTTGGGTATTTGTCCCAGCAACGAGGGCAAAGTAACTAAGACAGTGGGCATTGAAGGGAATTGTGGGAAGAAGGTGGGCATCAAAGGGAATTGTAGGAAGAAGGTGAGCACTGAAGGGAATTGTGGGAAGAAGGTGAGCACGGAAGGGAATTATGGGAAGAAAGTGAGCTTTGTGAGCTGGGCTAGGTAGAAGACCTGTATTCACCTCCACCATATTCAGAGATAGGCAAAGGAAGTATCACAATGATGCTATTGTAATAATGTCTAATATTTTGGGAGTCTGGTGTTTCAACTCTGATATGTAATCTTTCAAGCCCCAGGAAGTCATAGCCTCTATCTCAGGGCTTGATCCCAGCTGACACTATGGAGCATTGGCTCTTCGTCCTGTTGTCAGGGAAACGCGTGTGCCATCTTCAAAACTTAGCACCAGCACCCGGCTAGACCAATACACACTGCTTAAGGCCAATTGAAAGGATAATGAGAAGTCCTAGCCAGCTCTGTACATTTCAATACAAGGGAATAGGGTGAGGCTCAGTCAAAATGGAGACAGTTGCTCTTCTTTGAAGGAAAGCTGCTTACGCAAATCTCCATAGTGGCACATGCCTATAATTCCAGCATTTGGCAGGCTGAGGCAGGAGGATCGGTGTGAGTTCAAGACCAGCCTGGGCTACAAAAGTGAGCTCAAGGCCAGCCTTGAACTGCATAGCAAGAACATGTCTCAAAAATAATTAGATTTCCACTAAGATATTTTAGTGAAAAATAGGTTTTACATTTACCACCTTAAAAAATAAACGAGTGATTTATTCACATTGAGGTTTCTATTTGACAGAAATTTCTTCTATTGATAATTAGGTTAGGCCAAATGCTAGGGCCTGCAGCACATCTCACCCAACCCACACACAAACATATACAAAATACAAACAGACACACGTATAAACATACACAAACACACACAGATGCATACTCAAACACACAAATATGCAGACATCCAAATACACACACAAACACATAGACACAAAAGTACACAAACACAGATAGTCACACAGCCCCACAGACTCACACACATGCGTACAGGCGGCTTCTGCCTCCAGCCACTCTGACTTCTGTGTCTGCTGGCCTCAGTTTTCCTCTGTCTGCATCACCTGTCCGGGAAGGCATTTTCACACAAAGATGATTTTGTTTATAGTAATTTCTTGAGTTACTCTTTATGGTTATTGAACTTACCTGCTTATCTAAATATTTTCCTGTTTCCCATTACTTTATTTTGTGTTCTATTGATCATATTTTTCCTGCATCATTTAGGGGTTTTTGTTGCTGTGTGTGTGTGTGTGTGTGTGTGTGTGTGTGTGTGTATGACCTGTTTCACCTTTATCTAAGAGGCTTGTGCAATCTTTTAATTCATTCATGTTCTTTTTTTGGCTGGCTCAGGTTGCCCTAAGGGCAGGTTAAGGCTTCTGGAGCTGGCGATCGAACCCCGGTCCCCTGTGCCTGATAATGTTTGCCCAAGCAGGCGCTTAAAAACCTGTGCTATGCCGTAGGCTCCCGACTCATGTTGTATCATATTTTGTTTTGCTTTTCTTCATCTTTTATTTTCTCATCCATAATTTTCCAACTTTTTATGTTTGTCTTTGCTTAGTTAGCGTTACTTTTAGCCACACACTACTTAAAATAAGATTCGTCATTTCATTAGAACTGCATGAAACATCGTGCTTTCTCTAATGCGTCATGTTCACGTTGAGGAAGGACCCGCTTTGCCACGGCATGTGCGCAGCTCCCTTCGGCCCTTGAAAGGAGACACAGACAGAACACCTAACTCGCATACATGAACTGGCGACAGAGCGGCTCGAAGCCCAAAGCCCACAGTCGGTGCCTGGGCAGGGACTGTGACAACATGCGATTCCTGCTTCAGTAATATTCTCTAGGAAAAGCATGCCTTCAGCTCCTCAAAAAGCTGCACGTTGGAGGCCTGTTTAACCCATCTATTCCCCCCCAAAAAATGAAAACCTGATACCACAGCGAGATATGCGCACCCATGTTTATAGCAGAACAATTCGCCCCAGCTAAGTCTCGGAAACAACCTAAACGCCCATCACCCGAGGAATGGACGCTCTTGGGAGGCTGAACACAGGCAGATCACTGCAAGTCCATTCCACATAGTGGGACCCTGGAGACCCTGTCCTAAAATACAAAAAAAGACAAACTGAGGAATGGATATAAAAGATGTGGTATCCTCACACAATGGAGTGATGTTCAGGTATAAAAAACGACAAACTTTAGACTCTTACAGGTAAGTGGATGCAACTAGAAACCATACTGGTAAGTGACACAAATCAGACTGAAATGTGCAAATACATTCTCATGCTAGTGTGAAAATCTAACAGAGGAAATAAAAGCTGAAAAGTACAATAGACACGGTGAAAGGGAAAGAATCCGTGCAGTGGGAAGGAGCAGCTGGGATGAGGGAAAGGACAACAGGAAGGGAGCAGGGAGGCCGCCTATCCAGGCCGTACACAGTACCCGGCCGGCTGGGCGATCCCACCGCTGATTTCTGCTGGCCCACTGAGAAACTGAAGTTAGTGCTTCCACTTTTTTTCCTTCTTCTTTTTAATTTCTTATAATTTTATTTTTTAATCAGTTTTGCATGTTTGCATCTGGTAACCTGAGTAGCTAATTTGAAGTTTTTATGTTATGCAATATAACAATTTTTGGTGAATTCAAATTATTTTGTTCAGTGAAATTCTGTTTTGTTCCTAATTTTTTTTAACTATTTTTTATTGTCTTTTCAAAAAGCATACCTTGAAAATCCTCATATCTATAGTTAACAAAATGAAGATTTAAGCAGCTTGAAGTGAGTTACTCAGAGGTCATGTGTGTGTTCATGTGTACACAGAGATGCCCAGAGTTGTGTAGACACATGCATGTGTGTGTGTGTACACACATTTGTGCATATGTGTGGTTGTATATTTGTGTATATATGTGTTAGTGGGGACATCTGTGGATACGTGCTCATGTGTCTATGTGCACATGTATGCATAGTGTATGGACTCATATGGATGTTTGCACACTTCTACATATGCATGCATAAATGTATTTTTATGTGTACACACATGCGTGCATTTATGTGTGCATGTGTGCACTGTCTTAGCTACATAAGTGCTTTCTGTCATTGCTGAGACAAAATGCCTGCCTCCCAAAGCTAGGGGAGGAGAGGTTTACAGTAGCTCCCAGTTTGTAGACGTTTTGGTTCTTAGTTGGCTGGCCCAAGCCAGTGGGGCATGGCAGAGGACAGAGTTGACAGTGCGACAGGCAGGCAGGAGGCAGCACACAGTGGAGCCACGAAGCTGGACTCTCGCTTGATCCTTTCCAGGCTGCCTGAACTGCCCACATCCCGGTTGGCCTTCCCTCTGCCCACACCCGGCACCTTGGCAAACCCATCAGCAGACCGATTTCGCAGCTATGCACCCTGACCCCAGCATCAGCACCTGAGATCCACTCTCTTCTGAAAAGTCCACCTATGACCACAAGAGCCTATTGGGGCACATCGAGCCAGGGCCAGTGTGTGTGTGTGTGTGTGTGTGTGTGTGTGTGTGTGTGTGTGTGTGTGTGTGTGCGTGCGTGTTTCTGCATAGACACATGTGCACAGTTTTCAGGTAGAGCCAATCCACACTTAGAAGAACCATAGAGTCACAGAATCTTCTTTACATGTCAGTTCTGGCCAGGTAGCTCAGCGGATTAAAGCTCTTGCCTAGGCACACATGGAGACCGGCATTCAATCCCCAGTGGTCCATGCCAGCCATGCCCCAGGGTGGGCTGAGATGATTGAAACTGGGTGTGGCAGTGCATGCTTGTAATCCCAGAACTTGGGAGGTTGAAAACAGGAGGATCACTACTAGCCTGATCTGTGTAGCGAGACATGGTAGACCTTTGCTAAACACATTTTTAAAAGCCTTTATGTGTTTTGCTTCCATTGAGACAAAAATAGATAGCATGGAGTGTTTTGTATGACAACAAATAAATGCCACTTTTATTAATTTTCTTTTGTACACTGGTTATCTAGACTAGCAACTCACATTTAATTGGAGAAACAGTAAGAATTCATGAGCCAGGGAGTCCAAAACATCTGGAATAATACCTCCTTCAGCCAGCAGGGGGCGTCAGCCTGACTCTCCCTCACAGAAGGAAACCCTCTGGCTTGGGCTAGAGAATGCAAAACTTGGCACACATTACACAGTAATCCAATTAGCAGTCTCATTAATAAGTGAAAAGTTGACATGTTCTATCTACACTGGCTACACTGGTAAAGGATAATTTCAAATTGCCTAGAAATATGAATAATAAATAATTTATCATAGTATTCCCCATGTTCTTTAGCGCATGGAATAAAATTTAACTTACGCAGAATGAGTCGATGCACATTAATAGCTTTGCCTTCTGGGACTCTATAAACAATACTTTTAGAGAAACAAAATGAGTTTACATATAAAAATTTAACAAAGTGACACAGTTTATAAGGGTAAAAACCGCTTAGATCGGAAGTGACTTCCTGCGTAGACAGGAATTGACACGAATAAAAAGAAGGGTGCTTTGCAACGGATATGAGCTTCTGCACATAAAAAGAGCAAGTAAAGCGGGGACGGAAGCCACCGAGTGAAATGCTTAGTGCAGCTGCAGGCTAACGTGAAGAGCTGAAAGCGCGTTGCTAAGCACGGAACGCAGTAACTGCGGCGCTCAGACAGAGGAGCCTGCGCTGCGATCCGGAGTGACAGGGGCTGAGGGCCTTTACGGGTGAGTGCTGCGGCTCCCTAATTGTAGAGTGTTAGGTGACTACACTTCGGGGAAGAGTTTCGAGGGAGAAACTTAGAGTCTGGATTAACGTGGAGAATTCAAAAGAGGAAGCTGAAAGGCCCCGAGGAGTCTGTGCGACCACGACTTCCCAGCTGAGCGCTCTGGGGGCCGCGGCTGTGCGCTCAGGTGCGGCCAGGAAGCCCCGGATGAAGCCTCGCTGGCTGTCGAGAGCCGAGCAAGGGAAGGCGGGAGAGGAGGCATGAGGGGCACAGAGGAGGCAGGAGGGCAGGGAGGAAGCGCTGCCCAGGTACAGGAAAGCCCTGGGGAGGCACCCCGGCAGCACGACCCACCGAATGGCTGCTCTCGCCTCCAGTAACCTAGCTGCAGGACGTTCTGGGGATGTCAATCCAGTGCACAGCTTGAAAAAGAGAGAACGGAAAGGAATCTCAAGGGCCAGCAGCATCTGCACGGAGGTTCAAGGGCAGCTGACCCAGAAGTCGGTGGCCTTCCAGCCCTGGACCTCTCAGGACAGAAGCCAACGGGTATGCCACAACTTGGACAGGCCCAGGGAGAACTGGAGATGAGGCACCAGAACCGAGGACAGGGAAAGGCCACGGGGCGAGTCCACTCCTCAGGAAGGATGGGGACAGGGCCCTCACCAGACAACGTCTGAAGCAGAGCAAACCCTTCCACAGCAGCTAGGCTCACGGTCCTGCTGCCACTAGTGTACTAAGGCCCATGCTCAGTGTGTGGCCAGGGAAACCCCATGCCCTGATCTCACTTCCCAGGGCAGTGGCCCCCAGAACATGCAGGGTTGGCAATAGACCACCAAACAGAAACTGTGAAGCCCTTGGAATTCAGAGGTGCCTATCGTGCGCTTCACCAGGCTCTCGCTACAGGAGGCCGGGAATGTCTACAAGACCACAGTGCTGCAGGCTACACGATTGCTTACCTGAGGCGCTGAGGAAGAAAGCTCCTCATAACCAAGGGAGGTCGGGCCAAGGCTCTGCAAGCCCCTGCGGTGCGTGAACGAGAAGCCAATTGCATCACGGGAGCTACAGCCTCAGTGAGGGGCTGCTAAGCAACCACAAGGCTCCTTCCTTCCCCTGCGCCACTCACAATTGCTTTTCCCAATGGAGGACAGGAGAGAACACTGACGCAGGAGTGAAGGAGGGCGTGCTGCACAGCAGAGTCGGGCTTCTAGGTCGTGACCCCAAGTTCCAAAGAATTAAAATGAGCTGAGCTGCCACTGAGGAAAACCAAAGCTGTGGTAAACTTTCGGTGAATTTAACCATGAGTTTACAGAAATAAAACTAAGCACCGTAACATCAGACGCCAACATCGCCTGTGATCGCTGGGGAGGCCTGTGCTGACTTGTCACTCTGTACCCCACTTTTTAATGTAAAAATGAGAAGTCGACAGCAATGCTTCCGGCCATGCACACAGGAGGCAAGGCTTCCACCACCCACGAGGGTATGCAGAGCCAGGAGCCACTCACCCAGCCAGCACATGGGTCAACTCGGACTAGCCTCAGGGTCGGCCATGCGGAAGCCCTCGCAAAGGAGGGCTGTCAGTGGAGCACAGGGGAAGGAAGGGTGGCGTCTGCAGGGAGGCGGGACACCCAGGGCTGAGTCCCAGGGACACAGCTGGCTCCACCCAGGAAGGACGAGTGCAGGCCAGGATGGACAGGGAGCAGGTGGGGACAGGACTGGAAAGTTGCCAGGACCAACCTAGGCGGGAGAAGCTGGCTAAGCAGCCAAACAGGACCTTGTGGCGGCAGAAAGAGGCAGTAAGGCAGCGGCCAGCAGTGACTGATCACACAAACGTGCGCGGCTCAGTGGCAGGCCTCCCTGGGAAGTGTGTCTCCAGGCAATTCCATCTTGGCTGGAATGATGTGGGCTGCACCTAGCTCCAAGAGCCCAGCCCCTGCACACCTGCGTGTCCGGCGAGGGCTGCGTCCCCGTGCTGCGTCCACACTGGACTCTGTGGGCCTCGCCCCACAGTGGTGCATCTGAACATCACACCACGGAGCGCTGTTGGCCACCAGGCATTCTCACGGCCCTGGCTGTGCGTCACTGGAGGAGCCTCCAGACCCCGGCCCAGCTGGGTTCTCACTAAAACTGGTGGGAATGGGGCCCCAGCCCAGGCTGGCTCTGGGCTGGCCACAGAGAGGGGGTTCTGCTAGGTTCTGGCCCTAGTATGACTAGCAGAATCATTGTGGTGATCGTCTCATATGGCTGAAGCCCTTACAACAACAGTTTACCTTCCCAAAGACCGCCTCCCCCTTCTTCTCCAACTCAGCCCAGGGTGCACTTTCCTTTCACCTGTCCTTCCTGCCACCTCAGGGAAGGCCGCAATCAGCTCCTCAGGTATATCTGAACATCCCCCTCAAACCGCACCCCTAGCAAAAGGCCATAAAAGCCTCAGCCTCCCTTTGTTCCAGTCCAGAGAATTCCTTATCTTCCCCAAATTCTCTCCGTGTCCCTCAAGAAAATAAAGCCCCTTTGCCGTTTTCCTTCTGCTTGTTTCTCTGCTGCCACACCAGCAAAACCTGCCAGATTCTGTCAACACTCAGCAGCTTCCTCTTCCATGCCGAGACAACCACCCAGTCAGCCGTGGGCCTGTTGCCCACTTGAGAGCAGGCCTGTGGGGGGAATGGGAGGGCCTAGGTGCCCAGCTCAGCAGACAGGCCTGGACTGGGCAGAGGGAAGGAGGTGCTGCCATTGGGGGCTCCTGAGCACACCCCACCCAAGGGAGGGCAAAGGGGAGCCGGGGAGGTGGAGAAAGGGACCACCAGCATCGCCACCCTCAGAGCCAGGATTGGGAGGACGGGCAGATCCAATGTCTGCCTGCAGCTGTGGATACACCTGCAGTCCTGCACACTGGAGAGAGGGGTGCTGGTGAAGTGTGACTACTAACAAGGCCTCCCGGCCCAAAAAACCTCTCCATGCATCGGAGGAGAAAGAATAATGTTGGGGGCAACCCTCGAACCAGAACATGGCAGAGAGGAGGCGCGCCCATCAGCCAGCCAGCTAGCCAGCCAAGCACAGTGGGAGTCCTATCCTGAAAGGCAAGGACAGTCATCAGGAAAGGATGGGGCGCTGCGCTCCCTGCACTCGGGGCCTCCATCTGACACCTCCTGACAGCTGGCTGACCCTCCACCGCCATGGCCGATGGCCTTGTCCAGAGGACAAGTCAGGTCAGCCATCTGGATGAATCACAGCCAATGCTTGACCATTTTGCTCTCTGTGGAATCCTGAGAGAATGTTTTCCCTCTAGGTGACTCTCCTTAGGCACACTGTTCATCATCGATCACCTTCCTCTGCAGCACCATAATCTCCTTGAATAGGAAATTTGGGACTCCATTGAGTTATAGGATGTTATAGTACAAGTTCTCTTATGTCTTGTGTTCTCACTGACCTTGAAGGGCCAGGGCCAAAATATTAGCGATGCTTGTATGCTTTCTTTTTCTGTAATTATTTGGACTTCCAACTTAAGTTGTTAACCATCCAGAAGAGAACCTTAATGATATTCTTTCCAACTTAGGCACTTGAACTTAACATCACTATCATACTGAATATCAAGCCTTAGACATAACATGAAACAGGTGTTTCCATCAATTGTTGATATTCTAAACTTTAAAATCCTTATAGAATGTAAAAAAATACACATTTTTACACAGATATTTCTTAACTTAACCATTTATAAAATTGTAGTGTTACACTTCTATGGCCTTTCTTTCCTGTCTCATATTCTATTACCTTTCTTTCTTTTATTTATAAGAGAACATTTATTTGAGAGAGTATAGCAATAATTGACATGATATTAAAAGCAGTGCATAATTAGAAAACAAGAATGATAGGCATTCCAAGAGTGGTTTTAGTGTTACACATTGCTATCCTCAGTGTGTTTGCTTAGTTCACAGGTATCAATATATATAGTTAGATTCTACCAATTACCTTCTAGTTTCAAAAATCTGTTGGAGATTTTTAGGATCATTGTCTTAACCATCTTTTGTATATAAGTGCATGGTTTTGTCCCCACCCTGTTTCTTAATTTTTCTCCTAGCTCTCTCTTCATTGTTTAATCCTGAAATTCTCACTTTCCATTTAACTATATAAAACTTTTCCATTTTGATATCTTCTTTTGAGTTTTTATATTAGGGAAACTATATGATATTGACAAATACAGGTCTGGCTTATTTCACTTATGTGTACATGTTCAAGATATGTCCACTTACATATGAAGGCTTTGAGTTTGCCATTCTTTATAGCACAGTAATATTCCATTGTATAAAAACACCACATCTTCAACTATTCTTCAGGTGATGGCTATTATGGTTGTTTCTGAGATTTGGTAATAACTAGGAATTAATCTAGCTAGAAAAGTGAAAGATCTCTTCAATGAAAATAATAGCACTCTGAAAAAGAGATCATAGAGGACTTCAAAAGATGGAAAGATATTCCCTGCTCCTGGATAAGAAGAACCAACACTGGGAAAATGGCCATACTCTCAAATTGCTATACAGATTTAATGCAATTATAATCAAAATACCACCAACATATGTCACAGACCTAGAGAAATCATTCCTAAAATTTATTTGAAACCAAAAAAGGCCTATAATAGCAAAGGCAGTCCTGGGCAGCAAAGACAAGGCAGGAGACATTACAATTCTTGACTTAAAACTATACTAAAAACTTACTGTGATAAAATCAGCATGGTACTGACAAAAAAAAAATAGACCTCAGGATCAGTGTAATAGATTAGAAGATGTAGAAGCCAATACAAATACACTCAGCCACCTTATCTTTGACAAAGGGACCAATCATGTTTACTGGAAGAAACATAGCCTCTTAAACCAATGGTGCTGGAAAAACTGGATCTCTACATGCTGGAAATTAAAACTTGACCCAAGTTTATCACCATTCACTAAACAAAGTCAAAATGGATTAAGGATCTAAATATTGAAACACAGGGCCTGGCAGGATGGCTCAGTGGTCTAAAATGCCTGCTTAGGAAAGCTTAGGCAGCTGCAGGGACCACGGTTCAATCCCAGGCACCACAAGCTGCACCAGCCCTGACCTCAGGGCAGGCTTAGCCAGCCCTAAAAATAAATAAATAAACAAATATTGAAAGACAAACACTAAATTTCCTGAAGAGAAAGTAGGAGGGAATCTTGAAGACATTGGGGTAGGTAAGCAGTTCATGGACAAAAATCTAACTGCACATGTAATACTTGAAAGAATCAACAACTAAGCCAGGCGTGGTGGCGCATGCCTGTAATCCCAGCACTCGGGAGGCTGAGGCGGGAGGATCGGTGAGAGTTCGAGACCAGCCTGGGCAACAAAAGTGAGCTCAAGGCCAGCCTGAACTGTACAGAGAGACCCTGTCTCAAAAAGAAAAAAAAAAAAAAAAAAAAAGAATCAACAACTGGGACCTCCTCTTGCTGAGAAACTCTTGCACATCAAAAGAAATTGCCAACGGAGTGAAAAGGCAACCCACAAATTTTGAAGAAAATCTTAGCTAACAAGTACTCAAACAAGTCTTCCATCTAGAATTTATAAAGAACTAAAAAGCATTAGGGCCCCAAAATTCAAAGACCCAATCTAGAAATGGGCATCTGAAATGAACACACACTTCTCAGAGGAAGAAATACTAGAAGCTTATAAATGCATGAAGAAATGCTCCCCATCACTAGCCATCAATGAAATGCAAATTGAAACATCACTTAGATACCATCTCACCCCAGAAAGAATGGCTAGCATAAAGACATCAGCCAACAACGAATGCTGGAGAGGCTGTGGGGGCAAAGGAACCCTTCTCCACTGCTGGTGGCAATGCAGACCGGTGCAGCCATTCTGGAAAGCAGTGTGGAGACTCCTCCAACACCTAGGACTGGAAATCCCATCAGTCCCGCTATCTCCCTACTGGGAATTTTCCCGGAAGAACTGAAAACATCGTATCATAGCGATATCTGTACACCTGTGTTTATGTAGCACAACTTGTGATCACAAAATCTTGGAAACTTTTCAGATTTTGATTACTCTCTCAGTTTCTTATACTACGGAGGCAGTATGATGCTTGCACATGTGAGTGTCATTTATTTCACTTATAAGTGTGGTCTCTAGTTGTATTCATTTACCTATAAAAGCCTCCAGTTTATCTTTTTTACAGCTGAGTAATACTCCCCTGTGTAAAAATACCATATCTTTTTTATGCGTTTCTCAGTTGATGTGCATTTAGGTTCTTTCTAAAATTTAGCTATGACAAATTGCACTGCAATAAACATGGGTGCACATGTACCACTGTGCCATGATGTTTTCAATGCTTCTAGAAAAATACTAAGAAAGGGAATAGCTGGGTCAAATGAAACCTCTAATTCCTAGTTTTCTGAAGAATCTCCACACTGATTTCCATGGTAGTTATACCAGTCTACACTTCCACCAAGTGGAGTCTATTCCACGCCAGTGGAGAAGGGTTCCTTTTTCCTCAGAGCCGCCTCTGTATTTGCTATTGGCTGACTTTTGATGATAGCCATTCTTTCAAGGGTGAGGTGGACTCTCAGCGCTGTTTTAATTTACACTTCTCGAATGATCAGTGATGTCGAACATTTCTTCCATACGTTCACCTGCCACTTGTGCTTCTTCCTCAGAAGTCCGTATTCATCCGTGTGCTGGTCCACGAGCCATTACCAGTAGCTCTGATACACGAGTTCAGAGCCATCGCAGGATTCCAAGCCCACTCACAAAGACCTGTAGTGCTTCTGCACCCCAGAAACCAAGACCGAATCTCAAGTAAAAGCCGACATGTATCATAGCAGCGGAAGTGGGTGGAATGCCAATGAATCATTAAAAAAAAAAAAGAAAAAAAAAAAAAAACGCTGACTTTTTCAAGCACAGGGATAAACAGAGAGAAATAGCAAAGCCCTGCACGATCCTGCTTGCATAGGGACTGGAAATTAGGTAAAGTGAGAAGCAAGATCGACGTCGTGCTGGGAGCCCAGGGTCCAGGGAAGTGTAGAGGTTTTGTCCAAAGACTGCAGACTTCCAGTTGAGATGAACCCGAGAAGCTCAGCTACCATGCCGGGGTGGGGTGAAGTGTGATTAGCTGACTGTAATCCCCCCACAGTGTGTCCCTGCACCAAATCCTCCCATAATGCATCTCGAATATTTACAGCTGCCAGCTGAATCCTTAAAATATACTAAAATGGATGTGCTCCCAGGACGGCGGAGACAGGGCTGGGCAGGAGCTGCTGCCGGGCTCGCCCACCTCAGGGCCTGCATAGAGCTGCGTGGTCCCAGGAGCAGTTTAAGCTTATTTTTTATCTTTCCTTTTTACTTTTTCCACAGTTTTTGGCCAGTTTTATATGCTTACATCTGGAAATCTGATCAGCCAGCTCAACAACGTTGTGCAATACGCCAACCGCTACGGGAGTCCTATCATCTTGTTTAGTAACGTTTCGCGTCGCTTCTAATGTCTTTTTCTTAACTTTTAAAATTTTTTTTACTATTTTAAAATTTTTGCAGGCCAGGGAGATAACTCAGTAGAATCAATGCTTGCCTGGCGAGTGCAAAGCCCTGAGTTCAATCCCTGGCACAATCAATCAATCAATCAATCAATCAATCAATCAATGTTTCTTTGTTTGTTTATTTTTGCAGGACTGGGGATCAAACTCAGAACCTTGCACTTGTCAGGCAGGCACTTGTGCTACTGGGCTATCCCCCCAGCTCAATCAATCAATCAACCAACCAATAAACTTTAAAAATAAAATTAAGAAAAAAATTGTGAATTGAGGTACATTTCACAAAACCATTCTCAAGGGCCGACCAGACAACCAGATAGCTCAGTGGACTAAAGCACCTGCTTTGGCAGAGCGCAGAGGCAGAGGTTCAGTCCCCAACAAGCCATGCCAGCCCTGCTCCAGGGACAAGCTCAGTCTGTGCAAGAGACTGGGGTGGTGGCGCGCCCCTGTAGTCCCAGCTCTTGGGAGGCTGAACACAGGCAGATCACTGCGAGTCCCTGTAGCGAGACCCTGCACACCCTGTAGACCCTTTCCTAAATTAAAAAAATAAAAAACACTCAAACCTGAGACAGTTTCTAGGTTAGGGAAGCAAACACAGCAGGCAGTCTGGAGCAGAGCCTGCGGGTAGCTGGCAGTGCATCCACGGACACTGTGATGGAGACAGGAAATGACTGTGAGCAGGACAGGACAGCGGTACCGAGGCTGCCTTGGGACACTGGCGGGGAGCCCAGGGCTCCACCCTGATTCATCCCCAGCCCACTTTGGTTTTTATTTTGAGACGGGTTCTCCCTAAATCCACGAACTGCCAGCTGAACTTGAATTGCCGTCCTACTGCCTCAGCCCCCAGAGTAGCCACATGACAGGAAGTTCCTCACTTTTCTGGTATTCCTGGGTTCTGTAAAGTGACATGCTTGTTCCAAGAAAGTGCACACTAGCAAACTCCGAGGAGAGGCATGCAGAGCCGCAGTCCCTGATCAGCCCGGAAGGTGTTCAAAGCAGCTCAGCGTCACATCGGCACAGAAGCAGCCACTGCCTGGCACTGGAAAAACACCCTGGCTCATCTTGCCCTGAAGGTCCTTCCAGATCATTCCTCCTCAACTCCTGCTGACACATACTGAAGTGGACCCAAGCCTTCAGAAGTCCCTTTTGCAAAGTAAAGCTGCTTTGGGGTCCGGGGAGATGGCTCAGTAGAATAAGCACTTGCCTGACAAGCACAAGATCCTAAGTTCAATCCCTGGTACCACAAAAATTAATAATAATAATAATAATAATAATAATAATAATAATAATAATAATAATAATAAACTAAAGCTGCTCTGTTTAGGGTCCTCTCCCCAGGCTAACCAGGCACTCCCTGCCTGGGCTGCTGCTTTTCCCCAGGGCTGTTTGTGTCTCTTTGCTTTCTGAACTTCTATTTACCTCACCAAGTCCAACAAGGCCCATTAAGCCGTTATGTGCATGAAATCAGGGCACTTGTTCAGACCCAGCGTGCAGTCTAGAGAAGTAGCACAGGGAAGATCCACTCACCCAGCTGCACAGGAAGCTATCTTTGGGACTGGAAGCCATGGATGCCAAGATGCTCAGATCCAAAAGAATACCCATCCTCGAACCCTCTGTCCAGTACCAGAGCCAGTGCCAGCCCTGAGCTGAGCACCCCTGCATTGTGGAGGTCAGTGCCAGGCCCCAGCAGCCCCAGCACTCTGCCTGCCCCAGTGCTAGCCCCGCTGGCTGGTGTCCAGAGACCGTCCTCCTGCTAGGCTCTGCACAGGACCTGGGCGATGATATCGGAAGTTTGTCCCTCAAGCTCCAGGCAAGAAAATGGCCTTTCAGATGTTCTCTGGGCACCTCCCTCCTGGAGCATGGGGCTGGCAGGTGTGGGAGGGAGGCCTGTGAGCTGCCAGGGTCCAGCTGGCATGGACCACGGGCCCGGGCACCGTGGCCACTCTGCATTGCTAGCAAGTATCCCTCTGTCCACGCGCCTGGGCTTTGGGGTCGGCAGTTAGAAAGCAGCAGATAAGCACAAGCGCTCTGTGCCACTCACATCCTATCCGGGAAGTCTCCTCCAGACACGCCCTCACCTGTGTGTTCGCAGACAAGCTTCCCAGTGCGAAGTTCCCGCCTAAGTGAGCGCCGCAGACTTCTTGTCTGTCAGTCAGGCCTGTGTTCTGCAGTCTGAACCTAGAATGTGAAAAATACGGGAGTCTTGCGGCACTGTTTCAGTTTCTTCTCTCCCTCCTGCTTGTCCTGAAGGAGCTCACACAATCTGAGGTGAGGACTCCACGAGCATGCCCCACGGTGGAAGGGAGGCTGGGGGCTCAGAGGGAAACCAGCACTCGGCTCTGGAGGTGCGGCTAGAGGCGGAGTCCGTACCCTTGAGTCTTCATCCTCTCCGTCTGAGGAAGTGCCCTCCTCCTTTTTCTCCTCCTCAGGCATCCTGTGACTGTCCCTGCCCTTCCATCTCCATGGTAACATTTTCTCTCAGCACCCGGGAATGGCACACCTCCTGGAGGCACCAGGCGTGCTGTCCTCAGGTGACCCCAGCTACCCTGCCCCTGCTGGCGTCTGTGGCACCTTGGATGTCCTCATCCAAGCTCCACTCTCCACCTGCATCCCTGGCCACAAGTCCCGCCATCGCCATGGTGTAGATGACCTCAGAGTCTTGATCGGGGACCCAGGCTCCATCTGTCTGGGGTCCGTTCCTGGGTGCACAGTCCCCTGCACGTGCACCCTGATTCTGCCTGCTCCCAGCAGGGACCCGCGCACGTTTCCTGGGGGAGCTGTGCGCGACCTCTCTCTCCCAGCGCAGTCTGCATCTGGCCAGTCTGCCCACTGCTACCAGCGTCGCCACTGTGTCTGTTAGCATGCATTTGCTAGAAAGTTTGCACCTGGAGAAGGCAAACTTTCAAACACAGGTGTGCTAGCTGGCGGCCGGACTGGGGTTTGTGGGTGAGAAGCATCACCGCCCAGGTGCTGTCCAGCATCTTTCAGACTCTGGGGAACGCGAGTGCTTCCTAGGGGCCCCTCCTCCGGCCGTCCTTGGCCTTGAAGCGCGGCCTCTGCCGCTTCTGCAGACTGGCCCTGAGGCACAGTGAACACTAAGAGTAGGTTCTCGTTTTCCACCCCGTTGACAGATGGACTGACAGACGGATGATTTCTTTCCCTTAGTATTCTCCATTTTGTTCTCTACCTGCTAAGAACATCTAAGATATTTACAAAAATCTACATGAGGAAGCTGCAGCAGTGTGTTGATTTTTACAGAACGGCAGAAAACAGAGCGCCCATTCCTTGAGCAGCACGCCAACCTTCCCTCGAAACACGCCCACGTGCTGTGTGCAGCCTCCCCAGGCTGCCAGGCATCAGGGGTGGTGCGGGTGACACGTTTTACACACACCTATTGTCCAAGTGTCTCCAGCTGACGCAGTAGCTCGTGTACCTTTGGCCGTTGTTAATCTGCACAGCAGAATCATAGTTTGGAACAAACAAACCTACAAGTGACACAAAATTAGAAAACCATGGAAGCTGTTGCTCTTCCCATATGCGAAGTGACATTAGTGCCCTTGGAGGCGACTTTTCTCTGGAATGTTTTCTATGTCACAGACCTCATTAGGGCTCCAAACTTGAAAAACAAAGGGGGGGAAAGGGGAGGGAAGCCAGGGAGCTGCCGTGACACTGGGCTTTCTAGGACACTTGTCTCCTTGAACCCTAAAAATGCTTGTTTCAGGGTTGGCCAGAGAGCTCAGCAGACTCAAGTGCCCGCTTAGGCAAGAACGCAGCTCCTGGGGTTCAATTGTCAGCATGCCATGCTGGCCCCTGGTAATCCCAGCGCTTGGGAGGCTCAAAACACAACAATCACTATGAGTTCAGTCCAGGTGGTGAGACCTTTACACTAGCGGTTCTCAACCTATGGGTCGCAACCCTGACGGGGGGGTCGAACAACAAAACACAGGGGTCGTCTAAAGCCATTCCGAATCATAACTGTAGCAAAATTACAGTTTCGAAGTAGCCACCCAAATTATTTTTTGGTTTGGGGTCACCGCAACATGAGGAACTGTATTTCGGGGTCATGGCATTAGAAAGGTTGAGAACCGCTGCTTTAGACCCTGTCCTAAATACAGAAAGAAAGAAAAAAAAAATGCCTGTTTCAGGCAAGGTTAATGGTTTCAAATGAAGTTTTTTGCCCAAGTTACTAGAAATAGAGATTTTTATCAGGAACTAGGAATTGAATTCTCTGTAGAATTAAAGAAAAAGCACTAAGATTTACAGATTGCTTTTCATATTAAAGGACAAAGAACTTCCTTTCTTGCGGAAAAAGAAATGAAATATTTTAAGCTTGATCTTTCCCAAATGAGTGGCGAGGGCCTCTTCTGAGCCTTTGTTTGGCCAGAGTGCTCTGACGGAGTTAGAGGTTTCAGGGAGCCTGCGGTACAGAGCCAGCCCTGCAGGGCCGTCCCTGCTTGCCAGCCTGTGCCTTCCGCCTGCTGTCCCACCGGCATGGGCCCCTTTCCAGTAGTTTGCCCTGCTGTCGGTTCTTCCAATCCCAAGGGCCTCCTGTAAAGCCGCAGACTCAGCTGGGAGGAACCAAGGGCTCTGAACACACTGCCCTGCTGAGCCCAGGCTGCAGGAAGCAGTGGTGCAGGCAGCAGGCGCTTCCTTCCCACACACAGATCTGCCTGAGGTGGACAGTCCTGGGGTTCTGGCGAGGGGCCTCCTTCTTCAGAGACACCACCTTCTGCCTTGTCCCTCAGACAGAGGGGCAGAAGGCGCTTCCTGGAGTCCTGAGAGAGGGCACTGGTGCCACTCACAGCCCTGCCGAGGTCCTCATCACCTCCACACCAGCCAGGTGGGGTGAGGACCCTGCAGAGGAATGTGGGGCCCAGGCTGCGGCTCCTGCCCTTCCCGCCCTCCCTGCCCAGCCTGCTCCACCACTGCTGGGCCCTGAGAGCCATGTGCTTGCTCCCCACGTCAGTAGTGACCCGAGGCCTGAGACTGTAGGCCCACGTCGCCCCAGCCCAGGAGCTATGGTGGACACTGAAGAGCCACGGCTGCCAACGGGCTGCGCCAGTGAGCATGGGAAGGTGGCACTGGGTTACTGCCGTTGCTTCTTTTTCTTTATAAAGACCCCAGTCTTTCCAGAGCAGGACACCTGGGCCACAGAGAGAAGACAGAGAGAGCAGGCGTGGTTGTCGGAACTCCAGGAAGTCAGAGTTAAGCTTCTGACAAAGAACTGAAGATGCCTGCTAGACCCCAAGGCAGGTGCAGCCTGGCCCCTCACGGAGATCAGGTTGGGAGTAGATAGGCATGTGGCAGGCACAGGACGAGAGGGCTGTGCAGCCCCTCTGGGAGGGAGGCAGAGCCCACAGGGGGCTGACCAGCGAGCCCTGAGCGTACGTCAGCGGTGACGACAACAAGGAGTCCAGCCCAAGAATGCAGGATCAGAGTTGCTGTGGAAGGAGCACGGTCTGTGTGAACGGGGTGAGCAGGGGCCCACAGAGGGAGGGAGCAGGAGGAGGAGGAGCCCCTGCTGAAGCCCAGAGGCTCAGCACTTGGAGGAGGAAGTGTTTGGGACCGAATTCAGGAGAGACCGGGAGAACCTCTGTGCGGGGGCAGTGGCCAGCCAGGTGCAAGGTGGATGGGCTCCCACTGCCCAGGGACCTGGCCTGGTCCACTCCTGATAGCCTGGCTCGGTTTTCTCCTCCAGCTCTGGGCAGTGCAGAGAAACAGTGGGCCGTGCTGGCAGCCGCTTCTCTCCCTGGCATCCTCCCACAGCCAGCCCTGTGTCCACAGCAGCCACCTGGCCCCTGTGGGGATGACCAGGGACTTGGACCTCTCTTTGCTGCCTCTTAGTACAGTTGGTATCATTGTCTGAGAGACTACCTGGGCCCCTGACAGTGGACATAGTGATTCTAGAATTTTCTCTGAAAGGACAGGGTACAAAACTTGGCAGGCTGGAGTGGCAAGGGGCATTACCTCTGTGGAGACAGCCTCTGCAGCCCCAGGAGTTGTGTGCCAGACTGTGTGAAACACAGCCCAAGGATACTGGAGTCAGAGGACAGTGCAGGATGGCTAGTGCCAGCAGCCAGAAGGAGGAAACAGAGGCCCAAAGCCAGCTCACCTGCTCATCTGGGGGAGGAAGGGAGGCCAGGGGTAGAGAGGTGGCAGGGAGCACTGCTGCTCGGTGTCCTCCATACAGGAAGGAGCTGCAGAGGACAAATCCTCAGGGAGGGCAGGAGGGAGCTCTGGCTCCTGAGACCCTGGTCAGGAGCTCTCAGGGGAAGTGCGCAGCTACAGGCAGGGAGCATCGCTCCGCGCCAGGGCATCTGCTCAGTGTCAGGAGGCCAGGAAGCCTTTGTGCTACTCAGCTGTCCCACTATAGGGCACAATGCAGGACACCCACAATTGAGAGGCGGAGGCTAAAACTGGCCCCCATGAGGATTCATGCGATGGCCAGCTGGCGCCAAGGCAGGAAGTCACTGTGGAAGGCTCGGGCGGGGCGGAGGTGGGAAGTCACTGTGGAAGCATAGGGGTGAGAGCTGAGATACTCTACTATATCAGAGAGGACACAGCAGGACAGCACCAGAGAGGAGAGGCTGAGGGGCCAGATTTTGTCCCCTAGGTCACCCCTCCACACCCCCTACATGCATCCAGAACCTGCCATGCCTCTCGGACTGCCAAGTCTGGGA
Organism: Myocastor coypus; assembly: GCA_004027025.1. NCBI lineage: Eukaryota > Metazoa > Chordata > Mammalia > Rodentia > Myocastoridae > Myocastor > Myocastor coypus. The sequence continues at coordinate 24,725 of PVJA010024969.1, forward strand.
CATGGAGCTCCTGAATCTGAGGCAGCAGTGGTGCAGGCCTGGGATCAGCCACAGGGCCTGGCGTCCACTGCGCCTAGCACTTTCCATGTGGCATACAACTTCCTGTCCACTTGTTCCCTCAAGGAGGCCAACGGGGACATCAGGAAGAGTGTTAGTGAATGTCGCCACTGTCTTGGCCCTGGGCTTTGGCTGTGTCCCCGCCACTTCCCACCGGTGTGCCGTGGGGCCTCACCCACGTGTCCCCTCGTGGCTGGTCTGACCACTGACCCATGCAGAGACACAGCAGGCTGAGCTTGCTCAGAACCCCTTCCCACAGAACCAACACTGAAAGCAGAGGCTGTCTCTGCAGGGCCAGCAGTGCGGCTGGGGCCTCCTGTGACCCTCTCTGCTGAGGTCTGCACAGCCCCGCCCAGCTGCTTGGTGATATTTAGGGTGAAGGGAAGCATCTGGGACAGTAATGGGGCCACAGGAGCATAGCACAAAACGGCCCGAGTCGTGTCTTTTCCCAATGCCGTCTGCTTCTTCACCAGGAGGTTCCAAGGGCGTGAGGCGCGGCTCACATCAGAGGATTCCAACTTCTTTATGTTCAAAGGCGCTGTGCACCTGGTTTTTCCTTCTTACTGTGTTGTCTTGTGTGCCTGCCACTTTACCCTTGGTGCCCACTGTGCTGCGCATATGACGGGAGGGAACTGACCACACGGGGAACTTTGGTCCTTTCCGTCTCCCCTCACCTCCACTAAGCCAGTTCCGTGCTGCTGTAACCAGACACCTCAAGAGGCAGCCTGTGCAGAGGGAGGCCCTTCCAGTCCTGGAGACCGGCATCAGAAACCCAGGCAGCAGTCTCCTCAGCGACTGCCAGAATGTGTGAGGAAGACACAGCCGCTGGGAGAGCGAACCAAGAAAAGGGGGAACGCGTCCCCAAGATGGATCCTCGCGGCCTGCTCCCTCCCTCGCTCCCACTTCTCAGCGCTGGCTCGTGGGACCCACGTCTGGAGTTTGGGGACCTATCTGCAGCGCGACAGCCTCCAAGGTAGTTATGTGCTGCGCCCCACTCATGCACAGCCAGGGGCTCCACACACCCTCCATGAGTGCTGACAGCTCTCTGCACTCCCCGCATCCACGAACCTCTGCTGTGGAACTGCCTAAGGTGGCGATCCTGGGCACTGGGGAAAACCTCTGCAGAAGGAACCCCAGAAAATCACAGTGGAACCTCAATTCAGTGTAGAAAAATCGAGAAATACGGAAAGAACTCCTTAGTTACTATAGCAACAAAGAGGTTTTTCTCACTATTTATAGATTATGCATATTAAAGTTTAGCATGCATGCAATATTTCTATTTTTACGTATCCAAATTAAAAACTCTCTCACTAAAATTTTCCCCTCTGCTTCCATCATGCAGGAAAAATGAAACTACTATGAAAATTGGAAGTAACCCTAAAATTATCAAAATGAGAAGAAAAGGAAAAAGCGGCAGGAAGTACCTTTCAGGCATCAGGGTGCACGGGAACCCTAACCAGGACTGCGCACGCGGTCAGTGCCCTTCGCGCCCGTGTGTGTTGGACGCGTGCCGTCCATAGGCCCCTCCTCCAGGCCTGGAATCCCAGACGCAGTCTCAGCACTTGGCTCCAAAGAAAGAAGAGTCCACGGTTCAGGCTTCCACGTGACCTGCAAGGCCAATGGGAAGGGACCAGAACTGGCCTACAAGCAGGGAGCTTCAGAACTTTTGGGGAGGGAACAGAACAGGAGGAGGGAAAGCTCGGCCTCGAGTCCCGAGTTTCTGTCTGGACTTTGCCGCCTGAGCTGGGCACCTGTGGGTCTGTTTCCTCAACTGCAAAATAGGGGTAACTGTCCCAGTGGACTCGGCACACTGTGCACAGGAGACAGAGTGAGACGCTGCACACGAATCTCTCAGAGCCACGCGCAGCATGCGCTGTGCTCAACCAACACCAGCTAAGGTCCACATTACTGGGATGCTGGAAAACCATGGGAGTTCTCCCGCTCTAGTTAGTAACTCATGACTAGGTCCTAGGCTGCCAAGTTTATACAACACAGATCTTCACACTATGTTTTATGGCAAGTTGAAATATGCTGAGCCAAATTTTAAAGATGAGAAGATCTGGGGCAGGTAAAGCAACAATTCATTATCCCCAGCCTCCCTACATGAGTAAGGGAGATAGAGCGGCAGCCAACACCTGCGGGAAGGTGGATGGGAGGGGCGGGATCTGCCCAGCCCTGTGTCTGTCCTGGCAGGTCCAGGGCCAGGACTCGCGGTGAGCTCTGCTCTTTCAAGGCCAAAGGGAGGCCTGTATGCGTCTCCTCCTCCTCAGCGCTTTCAGGATGTACAACCAAGTCGACCCCAGGAGAAGTCTCCTTCTGTATGGCTTCCCAAACCAGACACTCGCTGGGCCCAAAGTTCCTACACGAAAAACCAGCCTTGAAAATGAACCCCGGCAACTGCACACAGGACAGCAAGCTTCTGTTTTCGCTGGGCTCACTGTGCACCTCACAGTGCGTCTGCAGTGTTTGGGGTGACTTTTCCAGGCAGAGTAGGGTAAGAGCTTGCATCCCCAGGAAGGCAGCAGGACTGGGGAAGAGGCTGGAATTACAATGTTCTTTGCTTGCTCCACTGTGGAAAACCAGGCTGTGGTGCATGCGAGAGTGCTTTCTGCCCGAGTGTGAGAACCTGCACACCCCTGACCTTCCTGAGGTAAAGGTGCCCGCCAAGGATGCACCAAGCTTCCCAGCAGCCAGGCACTCAAGCAGCTTCACTATGGAAGGGCTTGGGCTCCCTGCAGGGCTGAAAGTCCTCTGTGTGCATTTTACATGAAAAGCTCATTGCTGGAAGCATTATGTTGAAATTCTTTGCACCAGGCAGGAAACTCGTGAAGCTGAACTTCTGCATACTTCTCTTGGTAGACAGCAGACTGCGCATGGCTCCACGTCTCGGCCACATCTCCCTCTAGGAGGTGGAATTCAATCTTCCTCTCCTTGAGCTGTGTCTGGTCTTAGCGATTTTTCTTGACTAATTGATTGTGGCAGACAGGACTGCCACAGCCAGGCCTACCCTCTAGGTTGACCGCCAGGGACTACAGCGTTTCTGAAGGCTTCTGTTGAGAAAGCCCCACGTCCCCACACAGAGTGACACCAGGCATGGCGGAAAGCAGCTCCCAGAGCCCAGGGAAATGCTGAAGGGGATCCCCTCCAAAGCCCAGTGTCTCCTGCAGAGGGTCCTGGGACCCACACATGTGGCTGCCCACCTTCTGACCGCAGAGCTGCCAGTGTAGCACACAGCTGGGGCTTCCTGACCCTGCCCTTGCAGGGGCGCCATGGGTGAGCATCGAGCCCTGACCTTCACAGGCCATTCCCTCATTCACAGCTCTCCCCATGCTCTGCAGCCAGTTGTTTTCTGCCCTCACCTTTGTCTCACATAGGAGCTGCTTCTTCTTCTTGGTTTCCTGTGACAGGAGGCTTCAAGGTAAAGCAGAGGGTCTTTGTAGGAAACAATTAGCATTACCATTAGCCAAAAGTCAGGATTTCTTTTAGGTCAGCAGTTGTTTAAACTGCTGAAAATCTTACCAAATAGAACATAATTCAAGCTGTAGGACTCATTCCCAGTCATAGTAAGTTATAATGTGGGCATTTTGAGGGCTTATTTTATTTATTTACATTTTGACAGGTTCTACTGTGCACCCAGGCTGGCCTCGTACTCGTGGCTATCTACTGCAGCCCAGGACCACCCGTGTGTGCCCAGGCTGGCCCCGTACTCGTGGCTATCTACTGCAGCCCAGGACCACCCGTGTGTGCCCAGGCTGGCCTTGTACTTATGGCTGTCTACTGAAGCCCGGGACTACCCGTGTGTGCCCAGGCTGGCCTCATACTCGTGGCTGTCTACTGCAGCCCGGGACTACCCGTGTGTGCCCAGCCAGGTGCCTCCTAATTTTCTTAACTGCCCTAATGTGTCTGTGAAGTATTCAGTTTTCTCTTGTCCCTTCTTGGGTTCCTGTTTGCTGCTTTCTGCAGGCAGTCATCCAGAATGCTGTCCTCAGTCTCCGGCTGTGGTCCTTTCAAGCAATGAGGGATGGAGAGTGTCACAGGGAGTGGCCCCCAAGGGTCCTTCTTCCCCTGTGTCTGCCAGCCATGCACGCTTCTTCAGGGCAGGTGCTTCCATGGGGCCACCTGGAGAGTGAGGCCAGTGGCAGGGAGCTCAGTAAGAATGACCCCTGGGACGCGGTTCCAGTTACAAGCAGCCATGTGATGAGGGGAGCTAGGAATTCTGGTTCTGTCTAGTCCAAGATCTTAAACACAGGAAATCTGATGTGAATGCATACATCAGTAATGATATTAATAGGTCAGTTTTGCCATAAACCAATGCTATCAGCTTAAACAAATTTTACACAGTATTTTAGAATAAAATATCAGTGAGGTTTTGAAACAGAAACAAACACAAGCTTCAGGCCTTGGGTGTAGCAAGCTCGCCATCTACTGATGAGTCAGGCTTTCTGGAATGGAAAAGCAGATTGAGGATATGGATGTGGGCGCGTGGCTGCGTTCCAGCGAAAGCCAAGGCTCTGGTACCAAGCTCTAGTCTGAGCCCGGGGAAGGGAGAGGAACCCGCCAGTGCGCGTGACGCCTGGGTCAGCCCAGGGGCAGGGCACACAGAGCGCATGCTACAGTCCGTGAAGGAGAGGAGGCAGCGCCTGGGAGCCAGCCCCGGGCACGCCGGGCCTGCCGCTGCCTTAGCAAGACTCCTTGTCTTTCCAGCAGACTTTGCCTCACTCTGCGCGGCACCCTCCGAGCTCACCCAGGCCCCAGAGAGGAAGGCACTTGGTGCGCTTGAAAGTTGCTGGGTGTAGACTTTGAATGTTTTCACCACAAAAGTGTGCTTGTGGGGAGGCGCTGTGTTCACCGTCCAATGTGGCACTGCTCAACAGGCGCGCACCAGAACATGGTGTCCTGTGCCAGAAACAGTAACGTTTGTCAATTAAACATGAGCTCAGATATGCTGACACTTATCACTCACAACTCATCCGATTCTCACAGTCCCCTGATAGTCACACGGTCCTTGGGCTGGAAGACACTGCCCGTGACCTGGAGTGGCGTTGTCTGTGGCTAAGTGAACTCAGCTCTCGTCCCAAGCACCAGAATGCAGCCGCCCGCTGCCTGAGCCACTAACTCCGCACTCCTTCTGCTGCCCCCCACCCCCCGTGGCGTCCCAGCACCCCCTGCTGCGGGAACCGAACCTCCGGAGATATCTCGGATCTGCTTAGGCGTGCCGACCTGGCATCCGCAAGGCAGGACCCTCAGAGCAGTTGCTACGTCCAAAGAGAGGTGTAGAGCGACTACTAAGACAAGCAGAAGCAGCAACCCTCAGGAGGCCTCAAGGTTAGCTGCAGCCACAGGCAGCCCCCAACGTCCCCAGAACGCAGCCGCAGGGGCTATGTGAGGCCAAAGAGAAAGCAGGGAAGCCCCCAGGCGTCAGTCCTGCCACTGCAGGAGCACTCAGAGAAGAAAAAGCAGGAGGTGACCTCTCAGGGCCAAGCGCATTGCTCCTTGCCGAGCTATGGCCAGGGTCTGGTCACCTGTTCCCCAACAGCCAGTCTCCGGATAGCACATTAATAACCAGCACGACCAGCGGCTAGGATACAGGACGCACAGACATCACCGTCCCACAGCTGTCTGGAAAGCTTGACTCTGTGCAGCTGACAGCAGCACGTCCCCTCCCAGGAAGCCAGGCCCCTGCTCCTGCGGGAGGGCAGCCCTGCTTCTGTGCGGTCACATGTGTGGATGTCGCTGAAGCAAGGCTGTCTACTCCCACGCTGTGCTCGCTGTGTGGAGCTAGAGAACAAAAGGTAAATTGTGCTTGGAATTCCTCAGAGGGTGGAGATGACTGAGAAATGGAGCCACTGAAAGCCATGGAGCTTCCCAAACCCACAAGCTAAAGCTCTGCCATGCGTAGGATCTCCGCCTCTCGGGACATGGAAGGCCTATTTTCTGGAATGAAATTCTAAAGTAGCAAGTTCCAGTTTTTTGTTTGTTTGTTTTTGTTTTTTTAAATGGGGAGAAATGTTGCTTTATTGAAGAAACCCATGCCAAATTACTTTGTTTCTTAAAAAGTTCTAAGGAGCATCCAAGAAGAAAGCATATACAACTTCCTTGGGAATAAGAACAAACAATATGTGGCTAATAATTGCCTCAAATGTTATTTCTTTTTCTTTTTCTTTTTTTCTTTTTTTAAGAAAGTAGCCTTGCTCTTTTGGAGGAAATTATAAATAAGTTTTTCTCACTTTACAGGAAGGAAGAACTGAGATCCTGGTTTTGATGCATATGAAATACAAAAAGCAAAATCCACACTCTAACCAAGATGAGGGGGAAAATCATTCTTCAGTATTTTGGTTTTCATGCAATAAAATCCAAAGGTCTGTTGAAGCCACCTTTTCTATTCACATACTGCCTGTACTACCTCTTCTGAGATACACTTATGACATAGTCATTGACGGACCCATCTACCTTTTTCCCTTTGGTGGAGTCAAAGAGGCAAATCCCATTAACTTTGTCATGCCT
>PVJA010024970.1:0-31292 GCA_004027025.1 Myocastor coypus
TGCTTCACACAGCGCCTTTGGCCCTCTGCACACCCTGACACTTCCCCCCCCCCCCCCGGCCTTCCAACCTTGACTTTGGAGCCTTGGCTCGGGCTGGGAGGCCTCTTCCTGTTAGCTGTGCTGCTTCCCCTGTGACCCTGCCAGGCTCCCTGGCCCTCGAAACCCTCTGCCCTCTGAGGCCTCTCAGCTTATGACTTCAACCTCAGCTTCTCCCAACTTTAGAGCTACACATTCCTACTGTTCAGTGCATAATGGATACAAAGAATGGCGCTTGAGTTTCTATCCTTTCGGAGAGCCGTTTCTCCCCGGTTTTTCCAGGTGGCAGTGCCATCCTTCCAGGGGGAGTTGCCCTGCCCGCGCTCTGTGCGTCCCTCCCCCTCCCTCCCTCGCTGTACTCTTATCTCGCCCACTCGATAATCTCACACTCTCAGTTGCCCGCACCTCACTGAAGCGTCCCCGAGATGTCTCACCCAGATCGCTGGCACCAGCAGCCTCTGAGGCTGGCCTGGCTTTGGCTGGTTTCCTCCCAGAGTCCACTTCAGGCAGCCTGGGCGCTTCCTGCCAAGGGCTAATCAGATCACATCGCCCCTGGCTTTTCCTCTCCTTCGCCCTGGTCTAAAAACCCCTGAACAATGCGGCCCTGCACCATCCATCGCTGGCGTTTTCTCCGCTTCTCTCCAGCTCCTTGATGTCTGGCGTGGGCTTCCCCGGGGCCTTTGCACTCTCTGGTCCTTTCCCAGAAACCAGATGTTTCTCATACTGAAGGCATTTTCAAGCCCACTTGAAGTGCAGTCTCACCCCTCTGCAACCCCTTACCCAGCTTTCCTCTTCAGAATACACTTTCTTCATTTATTTATCTCTCTACTCACGCATTGGTTGAATGAATGATCATGTAGCTCCATTTATGAACATCCTATTGGGTTCCCAGGGCCCTCGAGATAAATTCAAATTCCAAACTGAGATAAGTGAGATTCACAAGCGGCCAGTCACTTCATTTCCTTGCCCTTGATGCCCAATACTGCAAGCTCTGCTGAGCCACTGTGGCTCCAGCCAGACCGCCCACAGCCTCCCTCCTCCTCCCTCGGCTCACTGGAGCTCAGCGTCTGCCGTTGCCTGGGACAGCAGGCTCGGCAGCCGCCTTCCCGCGCGCTTCACTGTGCGGTGCTGCTCGCCTGAGTCGGCTGCCATCTCCTCTGCCCGTCTCCCTGACTGAACGCATCTCTGGGAGGCAAAAGTTGTCTCTTGGGGTCCTGTCTCCTTCCTACCACTCCTGCCACAGGGTCTGTGCTTCCTAAATCCATGGTCTATATCCCATGGCTGTGAAAAAACCATGATTTGGTGATGTGGGCATGATACTGTCACAGCCAGGTATCAGCTCAGAATGTGGCGGAGAAAAGCAAAATATGACCTCGACAAAGAGCCAAAAGAACCAGCATTTCCTGTGTTTTAGGTTGTCTGTTATATAAGACATGCATGCTCAAACAATTCATGGCTGCGGAGTCTTATCACAGTGAGAATAGGAGCTCTCATGACCAGGTTGACGGCGTCCTGTACACATGGGGTGGGGGACGGGCGTCCCCTTGAGGTCCCTTGAACAAGGATGGAAATATGGTTGGAGGCACCAAAATTAAGTGAGGCAGTGGGGGTCAGGGTCAAGTAGATGCAAAGGATGCGAATTCAGCGCTCCTGCCGCTCCACTCTGGGGACACTTTTTATGGCAGTCAGGAACTCACGGTGACCGTAAAAACAGCCAGTCTGGTGGCTCAGCCCCTGTAAGCAACTGCAGCCGGCTCTCAAGACTGACCTGGGGATCCAGGGGCCCTGCCTTGGCACTGGGTGTGAGGGACCGGGCCCCCGGCGCCTTCTCCCCTCAGAGTCATCTTCGCCCTCGGGATTTCTATGACCTTCATCAACGTCCCTGTGGAGTGGTTCTCCATCGGCTTCAACTGGACCTGGGTGCTGCTGTTCGGCGACATCCGACAGGGCGTCTTCTACGCCGTGCTGCTGTCCTTCTGGATCATCTTCTGTGGCGAGCACATGATGGTGAGGGTCCCAGAGGGTGCTCGGCCCTTGGCCACCACCCGCAGGCACCATGGTGGGGCAGGACAGCCCCGGAGGATGCGGAGAAGCCAAGCTTCACTACGGTGAGCTGGGTGGCCCCAGATAAGTGGCCTGGCTGGAGGCCCCGGCCCGTAAAAGCCTCATGAAGAGGACTCAGTGAGGCCCTGTGAGTAACCCAGGGGACCAAACTGCAAGTCTAACTAGGGGCCTTGCTCTGTGTCCCGTGGCTTGGCTCTGCCTGCCCCCCCAAACACCTGCCAACACATCAGCTGCAGGGAAACGGGCACTGCCCCTGCAGCCAGTAGCCCATCTCGACAACCCAGGGACCCCAGGCCTTCTTACACGGATATCAGATCCTAATTTAAGAAAGGCTGAGCTACCATGAGTCCCTAAGTTCCTTTGTTCATCAGATTTTATTGGTACATTTTAAACTTCATTTCCTTTTTTATATTATGGCTGGCTCAGCCTGACCTGGGGGTGGGGCTGGTGCAGCATGTGGTGCTGGGGATCGAACCGTGGTTCCTGCAGTTGCCTAAACTTGCCTAAGCAAGTTCTTTAGACCACTGAGCTATCTCCCTGGAGCAGTACCATGAGTAATAACATGACTGCGGCCACCTGTGCTTGGTCCTTGTGTCGGCTGCGAGAGCTTCGTGTTACCGCGAACTCATTTTCTATCTCGCAATAGCTGGGTCACTAAGATCCTTCTGTCACCCACCTGGAGGATGGTACAAGAGAATTCTGCCTTAGTTGCATTTCTCATTACTGAAAGAAAGACGCCCAAAGTTTAGGGAGCAAAGGTCTGTGGAGGTTTCAGTCCACACCCGGCTGACTCTAAGGCGGGGTGGCGTAGCGCAGGGACCATAGTTCAGGGCAGCAGAAGACAGCAAAGCAGCAAGTAAAGCAGCCAAGCCTCTTTCTGCCCCTTATCTCTGCTCCAGTCTACCAGAATCAGGGCGGTGCCAGCACGGTCCCAGGACTGATCCACCAGTCATGTTCCTTGGTCCCTGCATTACACTCTGAATAAATCCCACACTCTCTATTCAGCCTCTGCAAAAGTCCTCTGGCCACATGAGGCCTTGGGTGGCATCTAGACGCAAACTCTAGCAGAGAAGGGGGCTTCACCTACTGCCTGGCCTCACCAAGAGGGTCCCACACAGGGATCCAGGGGGAACTGAGTTCTGGGCAGAGGCCTGGGAGAGGAGCAGCCCTGCCAGCCAAGAGGGTTGTCCCAGAGGAGCCCGACCACGGCCCAGCCCTTTGCAGCTGTGCCCCTGCCTGAGGCTCAGACACAACTTGCTTCTTTCTGAGCAGGTGTTGGGCATCCAACGCAGGGTCTATGCGTGCAGAACAAGTGCCGTACCACAGAGCCACATCCTCTAGCCTGGAAGTTGGTCTCCTATGTGTCCCAATTTCCTCACCTGACATCCCCCTTTTTCTTTTCTGAGTGTGTTTTTATGTACTGCCACAAGGCATTGTTCTGCAGTTCAACACAGAATGGAATAAAGGAAGTCTGGTTTTTACTCTTAGGAGCTCTCCCACGCTGGGCATACTGGCACAATAGGTCCTTCTTGGTATCCTGTACAAGCAAAGGTCTTTAGGGAGGTAATTCTGAAGCTTTCTCTTATGGACCACAGCAGCGCCCCCTATCCAGGTGCTACTGATGTACCTTATCCTCTTACTGCCATCAGAGCCCTGGTGGATGGGCTTTGTGATGGCGTCACCATGTCCCCAGTGGGGCAGGCTCCTTCCCTCGCTCTCAGACACCTGGAGGCCAGCTCAGATGTCCCACGCCAGCCAGCAAGCACCGTGGCAAAGCCGGACTCGCCCTGTGGAAGACGGCCCCACTCTCTACCCCTGGCATCATCGCCTCTTCCCACTCGGTTTCCTCCAGGATCAGCACGAGCGGAACCACATTGCAGGGTACTGGAAGCAGGTCGGCCCCATCGCCGTTGGCTCATTCTGCCTCTTCGTATTTGACATGTGTGAGAGGTGAGCAGGTGCGGCGGGACTCAACCCGGAAGGTGGCTACCACCTCCCTTGCAGTGGATCTGTAGAGGGCTTTGTGAAGGAGGGTGGCAGCCGGGAGCCTTTGGGGTAACAACGCTGAGTGTGATCCCGTCCTCAGATCCGGACTGGGCTTCAGTCAACGCCATGGGCCTTTGCTGGCTCATTTTGCTTTCTCCAGCACCAAGGATGGAGTCCAGGTCCTGGTGCATCCCAGACCCATAGTCCTTTCCAGTCGCAAAGCTTGTGGGCAACAGTGCTTCCCGAGCTCTGCCTCACTGTAGGTTCCTGTGATGCTTTGTGGTCCAGACGGCTCCTCCTCCCCCTGCTGGAAAGGGAAAGCAAGCTAAGTGCAGTCCTGCTTTGCCTAGGCAGTAATTACAGCCCACCTTTCCCCGTTTTTTGCTTTTCTCTCCGTAGAGGCGTGCAGCTCACTAACCCCTTCTACAGTATCTGGACTACCGACGTGGGGACAGAGCTGGCTGTATCCTTCTATGATGCACTCGGGGCTCTATTTGTTCCCGTAGCTGCCGGGTTCTCCAGATCATGTTCCAAGGCTCAGCTGATGTTTCCCACATGTGCTCAGCCAGAGCTTTGATCCCAAGACCCACAGGCAATGGCATAATTAAGGCAAACAAGAGCAAAAATCCGGCTTGCTTTCAAGCCTGGCTGGGAGCAGCCTGGTGGCGGAGCAGAGTGGCCGATCACTTTACTGCCAGCTGAAGCATGACCAGCTTTTCCCTGCAGCCCCTTGGGTGATCTCTGGGGCCTTGTGAAGAGCCCCGTTTGTCTCAAAGGTGCCTGTGCATGAGACCGCTGCCGGTGACCTGGGCGTGCCAGACGCACCCAACTGCTCTCTATCCCTGAGAGGGCGGGGAGTTCAGGCTGAGGTGATTGCTTCCAGGGGGCAGCCTGGGCTTCTCGTGAAGGTGAAGTGACCGTCCTGGCTCATCCCTTTAAGGGAGCTGGATTTCAGTGTCTTCCCTCCCAGCCCTGTGGGTTTCTTGCTGTCAAAGGAATGCCGTGACAGACTAAGATTAGTGTCTCTGTGGCTACGGCTCAGAGACAAGACTTCTACTCTCCTCCACACCACCCCAGAGGGGAGGACACGGTTATGGTGTCACATGGGAGCCGCGCTTTCCCGTTGATGAGGAGGCAGCCTAGGGGAAGTCTAGGACCTGCAGAAAGGAACCACATCCGCGTTGCCCAGAGCACTGCCAATCACAGGAAAGAGAAGTTCGTGATTGCACAGCTAATGAAAGTGAGGTGTGGCCGAAGTGTGAAGGGGGCTCAGACAAGGGGTTAGTACAGCGGAAGACACGGGGACGCCCTCCAGGTCCTCGCTCCCGGCTGCAGACTCACCCCGCCACCCTTCCCTCTGCAGCAGCTCTCTAGGGCTCTGTCCTGAAGAGCTGCATGATGTGGGACCAGCGCCGTGGTGAATGCTGGCGGCCAAGCACCACCCAACAGAAAGGCTCCCACATAAACCCAAGAGGCTGCGTCCGTCCTCGCCCACCTTATTGGCCCCGTCTGCCGGGGCGTGACTGCTGGCTGTTCCCCAAGGTCAGAATGAACGTGAGGTCGATGTTGTGAATCCACGCACAACACGAGGGCAGCCACAACAGCCTAAGACATATCTTTTACTCAATCCATTTTTTTTTTTTTTTTTTTTTTTTTTTTTTTTTTTTTTTGTCTTTTTGAGACAGGGTCTCGCTATGCAGTTGAGGCTGGTCCTGAGCTCGCTTTTGTAGCCCAGGCTGGTCTCGAACTCCCATCAATCCTCCTGCCTCAGCCTCCCAAGTGCTGGGATTACAGGCGTGAGCCACCACGCCTGGCTCCTCAATCCATTTTTAAAATGGGAACATTTACCATGTTTTTGATCATGCCTCATATATATGCTGCACTCACATTTGTTAAAATGATTTTTTGAAATATAAGCAAATGGGCTCGGCCAGAGAGCTTAGCAGATTCAAGTGCCTGTTTAGGCAGCCATGGTTGGATCGCGGGTACGCAGTGTGGGCCCCGCCCCTGGGGCGCGCTGAGATGGTGATTGAGACTGAGTGTGGTGGCCTGCGCGGGTCATCCCAGTGCTTGGGAAGCTAAAAACGGGAGGGTCTCTACGAGTCCATTCTGTTCGGTAAGACCCTGTACTTAGGGGTAGGGTTGTTAAAGCGGGATAAGCTGGAGGTAGGCCAGCCCCCTTCTAGGCCAGGAAACCCTGTCTAAGCATGGGAGGCTCCACGGTGGGCCCGGCCCCAGCTCCCCCCACTACCGGCCGTGTGTCCCGGATGGATCCTGGCCTTGGCACGGAAGCTCACCCTATTCCTATCTCCCTCAAAATTCCCTTCGTTCTTGGGGCCCAATCGAGTTGTCGCCAGCAGCTCTGGAAGCAGCGCCCCGGCCTGCGTCCCACTCGTGTCCTCCCAGGCCAGCGCCACCCCGCTTGTGTCCTTGCTGAGCCCGCCTCTTCCTTGACCGCACGCTGCCAGATGGCCTTCATCATCGTGGCCGGGATCTGCCTGTGCCTCTACTTCCTCTTCCTGTGCTTCATGGTATTCCAGGTGTTCCGGAACATCAGCGGGAAGCAGTCCAGCCTGCCCGCCATGAGCAAGGTGCGGCGGCTGCACTACGAGGTGAGCGGCTTGGGGTCTGGCAGCCTGGTCCCCCACGGGCTCTGCTTTGCAGCACAGCTCTGAGAGACACCTGCAGGAACTCCTCCGAGACAGCAGCTGCTGGTCTCTTGCCAGCGGCTCGGAGCTGCTCGCTTGCCCGGCCGGTTCTCGGCTCGGGTGCAGTGGATGGAGCCAAGGCTTTCAGTGGATTTCCCTTGCCCAGAACGAGCCCGCAGGTGCTTCCCAGACCTAATAGCCCACATCCTCCTAATGCAGCCAGCAGACAACCAGCCAGAGTACAGTCGTCATGTGTAGATGGTATTCCTCCCTCAAGAGAAAGACCCCGACAGGCTCGCATCCTCCGCTCCATTCCACACATTCCTGATTTCTTTCAAGGGCCCCATGCTTCATGCCTAAGTGGCTGTCCTTGGAGACCTGGCCTAATTCCTCCTGACAAAAGGAGAAAGGGCTGAACCCAGGGCTTTTTTTTAGGCAGGGGTCTACACATAAAAGTCCCTGATTAACAGACATCCAGCCTGCTCGGGGGAGTCTCACGGCCTTGCTGAGATGTGCCTATCCCCAGAGCTGGAGTTGCGCGTGACCACATTCAACCCAGTTCGTTTCCTGTTGGCAGACAGGCATGTTTCCTTTGGTTCACGGGAGCAGAATTCTTGGATTTTTGGAAGTCTGGGCCCTTGCTTAGCAGCCTAGCCAGCTTGGCGGGGAGTTAGCAGCCTCCTGACAAGTGAGGAGTGCGAGGGCCCAGGCTGCACTGGCCCGGCTGCTGAGACCTGAAGCCCTGGGAAGGAGGTCCCTGGGCTGTGCTCGCCTCCGAGGGAGGTGTACTAGCACGTGGAATTATTTTACTGTCACTGGTAGGGGGTTGCTTTCACAGAGCTCTTTCAAATTAGTTTTTCTTGAATTTCTCTGTGGACCAAAAGGCCTGGAGAGATGTTAAGCACCTTTCTCTTCCCCAATAGGGGCTGATTTTCAGGTTCAAGTTCCTCATGCTGATCACCTTGGCCTGCGCCGCGATGACCGTCATCTTCTTCATCGTTAGTCAGGTGAGTGGTCCCCGACACATCTGGAGAGAAGGTCCCCAGAGGTCCCCACACCCAGCAGAAGTTGCAGGGGGTTTATGCTCCAGGCAGCCAGTCGCATTTTATTCATTTTGGCCCCCGAGCCACACAGACAAACTCTTTCAGTCCAGCTTCCCAGGAGGCAGCAGTGACTAAATAAGTTAAAACCCTGAAGCTCGATTGACAGGGACATTTTTCATGTGTTGAAGAGAATACCTTGTGCAAGCGAACACAGCAGGGTGGTGCTAGCAAGCAAGAATTCATGTCACTGGATCCTTATCTGACGTTAGCGTAGACCCTTCTGCCGTCCACCAACCGTTCTTTGCGGTAGTTCCGCTGCTGCTGAATGAGTGATTCAGAAAGCCCCACTGGTGCAGCCTTGCCTTTCCGTTGGTTATTTTCCAAACTTGAAATGTCAGTTGTATTTGAAAAATCTCAGGAATACTAACAGTAATCAAAAAGTGTGGGTAACTTGTTTTGCAGAATAAAAAGTGCTATCAATATCTATTATACTAGGCATCTATCATCCTTTGGGGCTTTGCAAAAATTCTTTGAAGTAAGTAGGGCAGCAACCGTTACGTCCCAATTTGCGAGAATATAAAACTTCCCTGGTGTTGGAGACAGCTCCCATTTCCGCTGCTTTCCAGCTGCCTGGGAATGTATGTGGGCTACTTCCCAGGTCCAGGGTTTAGTGTTTCTTCCAGAGCAATAAGAACACAATAGAAGGTTGATGCTGGGGTTCCAGGAAGTATTCCTGGAAGCACTCAGCAGGTTAGCGGGCCTCCGGCTTGTCCCAGGTACCAAGAGCTGGGGCGGGGGCGGGGGACAGCGAGCAGGCTGCCAGAATACGAACAAGCTGGGGACTAGACCTCGCTCCTTCTCATACTTTTCCATTTTATTTTAAAGAGTAAAAAGCAAATGGCGGAAACAAAGACAGAAACAGTAACAAGCGACGGTATAAATGGTACAGAATTTCAAACCCAGAATAAAAAGTTAACACTGGTTGTTGTATCACATACTTTCATCATCAGATCTGTTGTTCAGATTAATAGATGCAGGTGTGCACTGTCGGTCAAATAATTAAACGTTAATTCTTACTGGCAATAAACCTTAAATGTTTCTCGTCCTTTTTTACTTTTATTTTTTTAATTTATTCTAAAGAGAGTATATTCATTGATTAGACGTTAGAAGTGGTATCTGTGGGCAAGAACAAGATGGAGGCATTCAGCCGTGGTTTTTGTGCTGCACTTGGTGGCCCTCTACAGTTGCTCAGATAGGGACAGCAGCACATAGAGTGAGTCAGTGTGAAAACTTTCAGTGTTAACTGGCTACAGCCAAAACGCTGGTGGAAATGAGAGCTGCGGCCCTCCCACAGTCCCGAGCACGTTCTCGCAGGTTCTTCTTCTTCCCTCCGGTCATTTCTCCTTTCCCTCACCTGTTCTTTCCGTTTCGCTGTATCTATTCCTTCTCGCTCTTTGCCCGTACTCCATCACGCGCATCGTTGACAGCACAGGCATTCTCTGGGGACAGCTGGAGCCTTGGGGTGAGGCCCTTTGGTTCTGCTAGGAGGTCGCCCTCCCGTGCAGGGGCTCAGTGTGCTCTGGCAAAGGCGGTGGGCCTCCCAGGACACCTCCAAAGGCGTGAAGTAGGTGATTTCACACTGTAAAGGTCATCGTCTGCTTACATTTATTTATAACTTGTAAATGTGTAGATCTGCAGCATATATTGTGCGCATCACAGATATCCCAAGTGCGTTGCAGACGTATGTCTTCAAAAAGTAAGTCACGTGAAAATTCCGTGATTGTCGCCAACAAGAAAACCATAGTGCTAATACTGTAAGGATTTGATTTCTGACTTTCAGATAAGACACTGAAAGTAAAAATAATTTTTCCCATTTCATGAGCCCAGCATCACCCCAGGTCGCTGTCAGGGATCCCCAAGTTAGGAGCCCTGGAGCCCAGCCACCTCGCACTGCTGCCCCTGCTGAAGGCTGAAGCAGCGCCGTCTTCTAAGCTCTACTCTGACCACAGCGCAGTGTCATTCCAGCTTCCCTCCCCTGCATAGCCTAGACTCTGTAGACCCTGGCACCCTGAAGTCCTCAGGTGGGTGCCCCTTGCCAGAGTCTAATAACCCTGTACACCTTTCACGCACTTTAGAAAGCAACAGAAGCCATCTGCCAAGGAACACTGCAGTGGCTCACCTTTAGAGAAAGAAATGAACGCTACGGGGCCCTGGGTCAGGCCCAGCCTGTGGCGGCCTTCTTCTGTCTGCTGCCATAGTCAGCCAGGAGTGGATGTTCCATTAGCTATTTTTTTTTTTTTAAGGTTTATGTATAGACATCTAAGACAGTTTCCAGGACAGCACTCAGTGTCCCCATCCTGTGTTTATATAGCCACCAGAGGATTTATTTTCTAACATCGTCTTGGAATGTCCACAGCAGTGAGCTCCCCTGAAAGAAAACCTACTGGGTGACTTTTCTGAAATGGATCCCAGTCCTAGGTCAAAGGAATATTCTAAAGCCCAAGTGATGCTCTGGGACCCGCTGGGAGTGCCCCATTTAAGCCCTATGGAATATGACGGGGAGGGGACCCCCCAGGATATCGGGCTCTGAGGACAGGAATGAAAGAGGTGGTGACCTTGAAGCTTTGAGGCTAGGGAGGCAGGGACGGAGCTGTGCTCTTCCAGGCCTGCCAGTCTAATGGCCTCTTTCATAGCCACCAAGGCATGTGACATCCACCCCAGTCTTTCACCCCATTCCTTCTGGAAGAGAAAAAGGCACTCCTTTTAGAGGTGGTGGCCCTTTTAGAGGTGGGACCCTCCGCAAAGGTGCTTGACATTCAGGTCCAGCCCAGCGAGCCTGTCGCCAGCTGGTCTGTGTGTGTACTGTCGCTTTATTCTGACTTACAGAGGCTGGGCCTCTGAGCAAGCCCGTGTCTGAGCGCTGGAAACCTTGTTGTTAAGTGGAACGTCGGTTGTCAAGACTACTGGGTGGGAAGGGCTCTGACCCTCGCTTGGCTCCCGGGTATAATTGGGTGGTTTCACATGAAAGTAAACTGTTGAAATGTAAAGCCAGGGAAAACAGGCACTTTAAGAATTAAGAGATCTGCAGACAGCGACTTTTTTTTTTTTTTTTTTTTTTTTGACAGGGTCGGTTACCTAATTTTTGTCCCTGAAAGTTAAAGGGGGAGCTGTGCCTCCTCTGTCCTTGACATCAGGAAGGCTTGGGAAGCCTTCCTGCTCTGTGGAGCCTGCTAATTGAGGCTCCCATCAGTGGGAATGTGCCTCGCACACAGGCTGTCTCAGGCCTGGTAATGGAGAGACAAATAGAGAAGAACATAGCAGTCTCCCGGCAAAGGAGCCTGCTACCTGCACGGCTCATTTATGCAGCCCAGCTCTGCCCACAGCAGGAAACAATGCGCTGGTAGATTACGAATTCAGCAGGCGGGTAATTGCACGGCTGCATCCGAAGCAGCGTGTGTGTCCCGGGGCCGTGTACAGAGGGACTTGGGCTGCTCTTTCTCACCCTGCTCCGCCTCTTCTAAGAACCTGCACCTTGCACACGCAGCCTGTGCCTTCACACTTCCTGCACTACGGTGCCAGGGCATGTGCTGCATGTGTGTTACTTACAGATGGAGCAGCCTATGGTACGGGCACTGGGGTGACTTTCCTGGGGACACCGGATCTTCCCAAATGTTTGCTCCATGTGCTACCTGCGGAGACCGCCTGTGCTTACACGAGTCCTCCTCCTGTGCTCGCATTAAACACCTTCTCTCCAACCAGACCCAGGACTTCCCAGCCAAGCAGTCTTGGGCAAGGTGCTCCCCTTCTTTGTACCATGGCGTCCTCGAGTGTTAAAGGAAATAGGGCCTAAATAAAGAACATCTTCCCCGCACGATGCTCAGCCCAGGGTGCCGCGTGAGTGAGCTCAGGGAGCCGTGGACTGTGCTCGCCCTTCTCTTTGTTGCCGAGGAAGCCCAGCTTTGCTGATGGCGGTGTCGATCCCTGCTCCAAGCAGTAGCAAAGCAAGGCAGTCGAGAGCAGCATTCACACTTGTCGCCTTTGGCATGGCTTCCCAAGTGCAGCCGTTGTGCTCCACTACGGACAGTGACATTCTCTTTGCCTCGCCCTGGGATGTGTAGGGGTTGGCTACTCGTGCGCCCAGCGCTGTCTCTGTAAGCTTGTGCTGGGGTCCCTGCAGGTCCCTGTAGGTCCCTGTGTTTGTGCAACAGCCCTCCGCTGAGCACCCTTGGGTACCAGATGGGTCAGGCACACCAACCATAGCAAGAATCAAACCCATTAAAGTTGGTCCTCCTGAGTGCCCCCGTAGGGTCTCTTGCAGGTCCTTCTCCTAGCCAAATGCCCCACTGCCTGAGTTCACCACGTTCTGCCATGCATACAGCTCTCTGAGCCTGCTCCCCTCCTTAGCCTCATGCCGAAAGCTCCCAGGCTCAGGAGAACACACATACATTTCCAGGCACTTAAATTTTCCTTTAAGATGCACCTTAGGTTTTGCTGTTGTCTTCCATTATGCGCATCAGAAATCACTGTAAGCACCCGAGGACTCCAATTCCTTCAGTTCGTTTTACACCAGAGAGTAAGGAAGGTGGCATCTGGAGGCATTTGGAGGAGACTGCGCGTAGCCCAGATGCTGGTGCCTGGGCTCAATCAGTCATGGCCGTGCAAGCCTTCTTGGCCAGAAACCATTCCCGGCTACTGCCTATAAAGTGAGTAGTTTCCCAAAATAAGCAGGAGTTACGGCGTTTTTCTTTCATGAGTCACCTAAAATGAAGAATGCTGTATCACTCAGGCCAAGCTAAAACTTCGAAGTCTACACCTGGGTACCTGGCTCACCACCCCCCACCACCACCAAGGGAAACACTGTCCCTGTGCCAGGGGATCATTGGTGTCTTAGCTGCTTTCTTAAATTCTCAGCACCCACAGCTTAACGGGCGAGAGACTCATTTGGGCACTTGTTCTACGTGCCTGGGTGGCTGGCTCCAGGGCAGGGTCTGGTCTCACATCATGGGGGCTGGGAAGAGCAGAGTTCGAGTCCAGCCTGACCCACTTCCTAGTAACGCACCCACTGTGAACTAATCCATGAGGAGTCTGTATCCTCAGGGTCCAGCCACCTTCCCTGCGCCCTACCTCTGACCATACCAGTCTTTGGGGACATTCTAGGTCCAGGCCATAAGAATGGGGACTGCGGAGGGTGGTGCAGGGAGGCAGATCCACCGTGACAGATGAAGGGGAGCTCAGCTGCCCGTCAGCAGCGAGCATTTAGACCCAGCTTGGTCCTGGCCACGCCCTGGTGGCTTCCCTGGTGTGTTCATGTCCTGACCACGCCCTGGTGGCTCCCCCAGTGGGTTTGTGTGACCATACCTCATTACTCCACCACAGAAACATTCACCCAATGTTTTTTTTTTTTTTCTTTTGTTCCCATTTCAAATGTCCCGTCCCAAGCAACAGTGGTTGAAATCATTCCCAGAGCCAGCACAAATTATTAATCACTCGGCTCCACAGCTCTGGTGACAGTTCTGAGCATAATCCATGTCTTCGGGCGGCTCTTAAAACAGCCACCAAGCCACGAGGCAGACAGGGCAGCTTGAAGCGGTGTCGTGCAGAACCGTAAGCGTGCACAGGCTTCGGCATTAGCCGTGTCAGTGACTTAACTAGAGTGACACTTTATAAATTACCGAGGTTTATTGCTTACCCTGGGCCACACAGTTTGTGGAAATATTTTTAATTTATTCTCCAGAACCTTGGAAGTCTTTATGTTATACTTAGGAAGCTGAGGTTCAGAGTCTTCAGTTTTGTTTAGTAAACAGAGGGGACCTGATTTAATCAGCACACGGACCCTGAAGACGGGAGGGCCGGCAACACGGAGCTGCTCTCTGAGTGTGGGGAGCTTGCATTTGTCTGAGAAGACAGGGAGGAGAAATTGTAATTGTGGCCGAGAGGGACAGTTTGGGGATAACAAGGCATTGGTCTTTTAGGAAGAGACCTCCTGTGAGGTCTCTTCCTAAAGAGGAAGAGACTTCCTGTGAGGCTCATGTGTAGCCGGGATAAGAACCGGGCTTGGTCCCAACCCATGGCAAGATCTCCATTGTCCTCCGTTTATACAGGTTTGCTTCCAATGAAAGACGGAAGAGCTTCTGACTTCTCCATATTGAAGCGTCCCGGTGCTCATGAGTGTTGGTTTCTACACTGGCATCGTGCACCTCCTCAGTTCTGACTGAATGTCACTGTTCTGTTCCTGTAGGTAACCGAAGGCCATTGGAAATGGGGCGGCGTCACGGTCCAGGTGAATAGCGCCTTTTTCACCGGCATCTACGGGATGTGGAACCTGTACGTCTTTGCACTGATGTTCTTGTACGCACCGTCCCACAAGAACTACGGGGAGGACCAGTCCCACGGTGAGTGCAGCCTCTCTCACTTGGCTCGGGCCAGGAAACGGCTCTCTGTCTCTGTGAGGCTTCCTTGGGGAGAGCTGTGGGCTTGCCGGTCAGACTGCCCTCCAAGTGCCCCTTTAGCTGGGAGACCACAAGTGAGCACCCACGGGATGCTGGAGCCATAAGACCAACAACCAACGCAAGCCAGGTGGCCCTTGGCATTCTCCTGCCTGAAGTCCTCTCTAAACTACATTTAGGATGTTCCGTGCTATTTTCAAAAATGTCCTAGCTCTAGTACAAAAAGCAACAAGCATACCCTCCTGAATTTTTCGAACAACCATTAAAAAGCATAGACCACCTTTAATCTTCCAGTTGGAGAGGTGAGATCCTCCGAGGCCAGTGCGGAGGGCTTCTTTTCTGCCCCTTTTCCCCCAGGGGTCTTCCTTGTTCCTGCGTCTGTTTGCTTGTCGGTGCGTGGTCCTGGGGGTTCACAGGTGCTCAGCAAGTGCTGTTCCACTGGGCTGCACTGCAGCGGCTCAGCGCTGGTGTGTGCTGAGAGCTCATGGAGCCCTGGACAGCGGTGCTTCAGGGACCTGAGAGAACTTAGCCCACCTGTCATTTTAGAGAGCAGGCACCGAACATCTGAGAAGGGAACAGCTCCCAACACAGGCTGTGTTTCCCAAGTGACAGAGTGTAGCCCTGAGGGTCGCCTCGCTTCCAGGAAGTGCTCCGCAGTGCGGAGTAGGAGTGGGTGACTCCCTCGGCCGCATTAAAGCTGATGCCATCCCACCTGTCCTTCCGGGCCAGGCGTGCTCCACCACGCACCCTACTCCTGGTCACCGCAGTTACACTGTGGTTTCCATGAGACGCGGGTGGGTTCTAGTGATCAAGGTTGAGTTTCACTGATGAGCAGGAAGGAGGCTGTCACTGTGGGACCAACAGAACCTTTATTGGTCCTGTAAATCATTTTAAAGAGGTTACGGTGACAGTGTCTCCCCACATCATTAAATCATTTGTCCTTAGAACCCCAGAAAGGAGGCCTTTTAAGGCCACTGTCTATTGAACAGGGCAGGGGGCCCCAATTCAACTGCCCTGGGTGGACACAGTAGCTGTTAGTCCATGCCTCAGCCCTCTACCGTCCTTGTCCTTAAAGACAAGGGCTTTCGGGGGAAGTGTGATTAACACCGAAATGCATCCCCACCCCTTTCTTTAAAATGACTTTGGTTTTAAAATGGTCCCTATAAGTCCCTAAATTACCCAGGGCTTACAGTTCTCTGTCCTTGGCCTCCCAGGGTGCTGAGGTCACAAGTGCACACCCGCACACTGGCCGGGCAGCTCCTAGATACTGTGGGAGCATAGGCTGCAGATCAGCCTTTGCAGGGGAGGGCATGTACGCCAGGTCTGTGTAGAGGTCCTGGTCACCAGCTGTCTTCAGCCTTTCATGGCCATGTCCCTGCGAGAGCATCTCGGGAGCAAGAACACCGCATCACCTGTACCCTCAGATCCGTCACTCACGGATCCATCCGTCACCAGGAGGCGCCCGTCAGAGCAGCAGCTGGCTTTACCTCCGGGAGCCCAACAGTGGGTCACACAGACGGCGGTCAGCTTCCTGTCCGCTGCCCTCCTCTGGTGTTTTACTTGGTGCAAAGGAGGCTGAGGCAGGTGTCTTCTCCAGCAGTGACCCCCATAGGGCCAGCTCAGGGATCCCCAGCTGGTGGACAGCAGTCTTGATTTCATTTCACGTCATCCTTTGTCCCTGTCCTTGACGTGAGGGGGTGGACCTCCTGTCTTCAGAGAAAGGCTGTGGCAAGTGCCCCTGGCACTTGTGAGGGTGTTGTGGTGACGGGCCAGCGCTGCTGAGCGCGGAGTAGGTGCCCCACTCTTCACACACACAGGCAGCATGATTAAAGCTACATAAAAGCTTAAAGTCAAAAACTCTTCATTATAGTAAAAGACACCCTAGCGTTAATCTCCCTGAGAACACGCTCCTCCCGCTGCTTCTGCCACTTGGTGCTGCAGCTCTGGCATCCTCTTTCCTGAGAGTCTTCACAGGCATGATCACAAATAGGGTGAGTACTGATGCCGAGTGCCACACATCACCTGTCCCCATGGTGCCAGGGCCTGAGACGTGACTGGACCCTAACTTCAGCCACCTGATCCACCCAAGCCTCTCTGCCCTGGAAGGATCCCCAAGCCCAACGGAAAAGCAGGATCATAGAAACAGGATGCTATGTCCTCACCCATCTCATCGACAGGTTGGGTACCATGAGACTTCCAGCTGTTTCCCAAAATCCAAATGATCATGGGGTGCATATTTTGGAACCATGTGGGAATCAACCCAGGCTGCTAGAGCAGCACAGGAGAACCAGAGGCATGGACTCCTCCTGTGGTGGCCTTGAGAGGCGGGCGTGGGGCCCTCTGGCTTCTGCTCTGCGGTAACGGGGGTGCCTGCGGGCAGGGACTTGGGATGCCCTTATTCCTGTTAGAGGGCCTTCCTTCTTCCCTGTAAGAGGCGTGGCAGTTTTCTCCTTGCCACAGAATGTCCCACAGGCACACAATTGATTGCCACTAATGTGCTGTTAGAGCTAACAAGTGGCCCCAGCATGGTGGCCTTCTCGGTCCTCTACAGGAATTCCAGGCAGAAAGAGACTGGGGCCCACCCACAGATGTCGTGGCCACATCCCTGGAGATGGTACCACAGAGTAGAGCTGGGGTGGCAGCTGTCAGAGCCAGGGAGAGAGGGTGACGAGACGGGGGGGATTCTCTGTCCCCTGCACTGTGGAAGCAGCGGAGTACACTTCTGGGAAGGTTCATGTCAGAGCTGGAAGGAGACTGGGCAACTTCCCATGCTGGGAAGCCCAGGGAGACAAGGTCTTGTGCGGGGCCCAGACCCTGCCAGAAGTCCAGTTGCCGGGATCTGCAGCAGAGGTAGCATCCCCAGCCTGATGTCACTACCCTGTCCCTGGCTCTCCTTAGGGAGAGGTTACCCTTCAGGACACAGTGAAAAACCTTGCAGAGGACCTCTGGGTTTCACTGCCTAGGGCCCCTGCTCATTGAGTCCTTACCGGCCCTTTAAAGAGATGAATTAGGCCTCAGAGTCTCCCTGCCTAGGAAGAAATCTGACCAAGTCCCCTCGAATCACAGGTCTCCTCCCACAGGGCGAGGACTCCTGCCCTGAAGTTTACCTGTGGGAGCGGGCTTAATGGGCTAGGCCTTCCTCCAGCGAGCTTCGGGGCCCCACCTTCCCCACCGCTCCCACTGCGCCACCCTTCCGCCCCCACATCTCAAGGTCAAGTGCTCAGAGTGCGGATGCCCCCGGCCCTGGTTTGAATCTCACATTGCTTCTGATCAAGTCGGGCCTCAGCAAGTTTCTGGTCTCTCTGTGCCTCAGTTTCTCTTCCTGTAGATGGGGACAACAGTGCCTGTGTCTGAAGACAGACACAAGGATTGGTGCATTCTTATTTGTGCAGTGCTAAACAACATAATGTAAATGTCTTTTTATTTATTTATTATTATTATTTTTTAAAAGTACTGTGGGCTGTTTCTCCACTGTTCCGATTGGAGTTACTTTCTTTTGAATTATTTTATTTTATTTTATTCTTATTTTTTTCTTGTTTCAGAACTTTTGTTTGTTCGTTTATTTATTTTTATGGCCCGCTCAGCCTGCCCTGAGGGCAGGGCTGGCACAGCATGTGGTGCTGGGGATCAAACCACGGTCCCTGCAGCTGCCCAAGCTTTCCTAAGCAGGTGCTTTAGACCACTGAGCATCCTGCCGAGCCCTTGGAGTTACATTTTAGGATAAAAGCTGTCCCAGGGCTGGCCTCCAGGAAGGCTCCCAAGGGACTCCTTGGGTAAACACTTCTCTGGTGTCAGGACCTTTGAAATTCTGAGGACTCCCCCACAGACATGCAGATCAGGGGCCTCTCCGAGGGGCTGAGGGCCTTGTGTGATATGCAAATCCGGGACTGGCTTTCCTACCTCTTAAGAAGGAGGCTGCTGCTTCACTCTCCTAGCTGACTGGAGACTGGAAGAAGCCACCAGAAATGTGACTAGCTGCGGTCAACCTTGCTGTGCAAGCCTGACTGGGGTTGACTCCAGCCGGCCACCATAACCCTGCCGCGGAGAGGCAGGACTCTGTGACGTCATTGCTCAGCACCTGAGCCGGTGCAGGTGGGGAAGATGGATGCCCCTTGCTGCCTTCTGTGCCCAAGCCTGAGTGCTGCAGGCCCCTGGCTGCTAACAGGAGAGCCCTGAACTGTGGCTCTACACTGAAACTTGACGCCCAGCAGCCTGCAAGCCTGTGGGTGCAACCTCTAGGCTCTAAGAATATTGGACCCACTGATGCCAAGTAGAAGCCCTGAGTGTAGGGACTGGGCTGCCTCTGGGTGGTGATGTGGGAACCCCATCTTTCTGCCTGCCTGCCTGCATATCCATGCATCCAACCATCTGTCCATCCACCCATCTATCTATCTGTTAATCTGTCCATCTACCTATTCTACATGTTGAACTAGGGAAAATATCGATCCCAGCAAATCCTATTATGTGCACAAGATAAAAATTAGAGACAG
The DNA here is from genome assembly GCA_004027025.1 of Myocastor coypus. Lineage (NCBI taxonomy): Eukaryota > Metazoa > Chordata > Mammalia > Rodentia > Myocastoridae > Myocastor > Myocastor coypus. Next base: position 18,714 of record PVJA010024970.1, read on the forward strand.
AAGCTTACATTTAATAGCATCCCTGCATGAAAATATTCATGCCCACAGGCCCCCCCACACAGTGATGAGTGATTCTGTAAGTTTCTTTTCCTTTTGCAAATTTACATTTGCACACATGTCTGGGGTTAAGTAGCAAGCAGAGAGGACTCAAGCTGCAGACACATTTTTCTGGCTAGCAGAGGTCAGGCCACAGTAGTCCTTCTAGCATAGCACCTCTCCGTCTACGGAGGGTGAGTTTGAGACACGGCATGTGCCGAGCTCAAAAGAAAGCTCAGGACACATGTGGGCTATTGCTTTCTTGAGGAGGGGGGTCCTGACTGTTCAGAAGAGCGGGAGTTGAGCCAGGGCCTTGGTGAGCACAGGCAAGCTACCCTCTGGGCCTTTCTGTCGGGACACAGCTGCAACCTAATCCCTCCTCAGCAGGTGTGAATGTGCCCCCCCTCCCCAGTGGCCCGGAAGTGGGAGGCACTGACTCAGCCCGCTGCAGGGGCCCGGGAGACCCCGAGGCCTCAGCCTCATTGTTTGCTTTATCACGTTACCACAGGCATCACCTTCCTCACCCCCCAGTTTCTCCCTCTGTACAGTTCTGTGGTATCAGCTTCTGTGCCCTAGAGGGTACTGAAGGGGTCAGAGCCTCCAAACAGTGGTCGTGAGGTGCTTACGGTTGCCACACGTTGCATCAGCAGCGTGCTACCTGACATGTCATCCACAAGTTTTCTGGAAGCCCAGCATGGTATTTAAAATCCTGCCAATGCCAAAGGCAAAGGTGGGGAGTGGGATCAGAGACCCAGCACAGGCGGACCCCAAAGGAGCTCAGCGAGCTCCCCCCCCTTCCAGCACCACTAACACCACCACCCCACCCCCATTTCAGGTGACCTGGGCGTCCACAGCGGGGAGGAACTGCAGCTGACCACCACCATCACCCACGTGGACGGGCCCACAGAGATCTACAAGCTGACCCGCAAGGAAGCCCAGGAGTAGGACAGCATGGGGAACGCTCTGCTCCCTCCTCCTGCCTCCAGCGGGGGCTTCTTGGACCTGCAGCGTGGACCTTGGTCAGACTGCCGCCTGAGTAGCCTCCAGGGGCTTCCAGTGGCCACTAACTAGTGCACTGTGCAGATAACAAACCCACCATGACACGTGTCCAGTGGGCACTGTGGACTGGGGACCTAGGCATACCGGCTGCAGGTGGCGAGCGAGCCCCAGGTGTCGGGTGTGCTTCCTGGGGACGCTTTGGGCCAGATGGGGTCTGTAGCAAGCGGACTATGACTCTTTTTTATTCCTGTTTTAGGTTCTGGAGTAGATTTTTAACATTCTTTGCAGTTCAAGGTATGCTGGTGGCTTAGCCTCACACTCCTCACCTGTGAACACCTCCTTTTTGTCTATTTATACCAAGTAGCCCACTGAGTTAATATTTAAATTTTAATAGATACGTGTCCCTGTTTTTACGGCTTCCTATAAAATAATTGAATTTCATGAGCAGGTCTATCTGACTACAGGCATTTCAGCTTTGAAACCAAATCTGTGTATCCAATACTAACCAGACTGTTGGATGAGTGTTTTTTTTTTTTTTTTTTTTTTTTTTTTTTTTTTTTTTTTTTTTTTTTTTTTTTTTTTTTTTTTTTTTTTTTTTTTTTTTTTTTTTTTTTTTTTTATGTTTGCTTAACCACCCTAGTAGGATTTATGGCATTAAATGGCCTTTGGGTCTGAAAAGCTTTTTTAACCTCTTGCTTAAATGTGTTTTCTTTTGATAAGATGCTTCAGACGCTCTCCAAAAGTAGTGATGCAATCATTTAAATAAAGCCGTGCATATCTGCCTGCATGGAGGCACACACCCTCCTCCGGTAGGAAACTTCCCATGTCCAGAGCTGGAGAGTGGGTGGACAGGAAGCTTTGGGAGAAATTAAAATTGTTTGCCATCAAATCAGAGTGTGTGGGGGCAGCAGGTCTCCCCGCCAGTGAGATAACACATTTCCATACCAAGTGGTTAACCTTGTGTGTGTGTGTGTGTGTGTGTGTGTGTCTGTCTGTCTGTCTGTCTGTCTGTCTTTCAGTGTAGACCAGTTACCTTCACAAACACACCTTCCCAGATCCACAGCAGCTGCGGCTTTGTGAACATAAGCTGTGTCAGAAAGGCCACGAGGCACAGCAGGGACACCACTGTGGTTGGAAGACACTGTCACTTGCTAGCACGCAGCTACATGGAGTTGTCTGACCCCAGAGCCCCCCCCTGCCCCCCCGCACCTGTGGCCAAAAGGCCGGTGTGAACACTAGGTGTCTTCGTGTGAGCAAATGCTTTGTAATGAATGGGCTTCTGCACGAATAGTCTCTTCCTGGCGTGAAACCATAATCCTAGGAGTGCAGAGCTACAGCCAGGGTGCTGAAGCACCAAGTGGGGGCTCGCCTGCTGGCACCCCCTCTCTTTGTCCTTGGAGCTGGTGGGAGCCTGGAGGTCAGGACTGGCCGCGGATGCCAGGCTGGGCTGTGTTTCCCAGCCCAAGGAGCAGCTCGATGCTATCCGTATCGCCCACCAGTGGGCCACGCTGGGCACCACTTTGGGGATAGGGACGAGGGGAGGTCTCTGTCCTGAGAGCTGTTGGGAGAAAGCAAGATCTTCTTCCTATGGGCCGGGCCCCACAGGAGAAGAGCCGGATGATGTGAAGCGGAGAGAAGGCTCCGACTGCGCAGGCCTCTAGCCTCAGACACAGGGTGAGGCGGTGGGGCGGGGCCCCGCAGGGCATTGGGGCGGGGCCCGGCAGGGCATTGTGGGTGTGGCCCGGCAGGGCATTGGGGGTGGGGCCCGGCAGGGCATTGGGGGCGGGGCCCGGCAGGGCATTGGGGGTGGAGCCTAGCCAGCTCCGTAAGCTGAGAAACCTAGCTTTCGGGAATTCAGTTTTGTTCTGCTTTGTTTTCACTGTTGGTACACTTGCGATGCACAGTGGTCACCTTGCTCATGGGAAGCGGGACGTGTCAGAAGAGCCCCAGCGTCACTCTTCCTTCCCCTGCCCATCCTTACGTCCTCTCCCCATCTGCAGTTCCCTTCCCATGGCCACACACTCTGTTCCCTACTTCTCTCCTGTACTATGCTCCTCACGTTCCCTTTACGTTGAGTTTCTCACGTAAGAGGAACCACGCGATTCTTAGGCTCCTGTGTCTAATTTGTTGCCCTCAGCAGCATGGTCCCAAGGTGCCGCCCTCTTCCTGTAGGGGACTCCAGTTTATCCTTCTTTAGAGCACAGTCGTACTCTAGGACATGTAAATGCCACATTTCCTTTAGACACCCAGTTGACAGACACGGACTGCTTCTAAGATTCAGCTACAGAGCTGGGGAGATAGCTCAACGGAATAAGTGCCTGCCTGGCAAGAGCAGGGTCCTGAGTTCAATCCCTGGTCCTGCTATCTTTACTTTCTGGGGAGTAAGGACAGGGCTTTCGATCTTGTTCTGAGAGTAACAGACTGCCTGCAGCTGAGGAAGGAAGTAGTATGGTCGGAATTACTCTGGGCATATGACAGGGCTGGCCAGGTCAGAGGCCACAGTCAGAAACGCTGGGGGGGGGGGGAATCCCTGTGGAGTGACAAGAGGGAGCCCAAAGGCAGAGGTGCACATTCTGAACACAAGTACCGCGGGCGTCAGAGCAGCTCTCTGGGCAGCTGGCAGGTCTTCAGCAGAGCTGAAGGTCCAGGATGCAGTAAACGAGAGGCCGGCTCTGCTGTGGAGTGGACCCTTTCAGAAAAGGTCAAGGCCCCCTAGTCTTTGTGTCTTACCTCTGAACTGGGGTGCCCTAGGGGCCTCCTCATGCCACTCAGCCTGGGCAGAGAGTGGAAGTTTAAGAAAGAACTTGCATCATAAAAGCTATAATGCTGACTCCCAGGCTTATGAGCTCGGGGACTAGGATGTGTGCATCCTCCTCAAGGGTGAGGGCCCAGGTTAGACAGAGAGGCCTAGCAGCCTCGGTGAGGGTCACATCAGGACAGCAGGAAAGCTGTCGGATCTCGGGAGCACTGCAGCGGCTCTACCCCTGGGTCAGTCCGTGCTCCGATGGTGAGGTCGCACTCGAGGGGCACATGCTGCCCCCCACCCCCGCCCACAGGGTCTTTCTCCCGGCTGGCTCCTGCCGTTGTCCTTGGCTTCCTGGCAGCCATGGTACGTGCGGCGTTCCCTGCCAAGCCCGCACTGTGGACTGAATCTCCCAATACATGAGCCTCTCCACTGAGCCGTGCATGTCAGGTGTTTTGTCCAAGTAAGAAGGAAGTGACATACTCCTTTAATAGGACAGTGTAAGGGCCAGCCAGACAGTTCGGCAGATGAAAGTGCCTTCTTAGGCAGACACAGGGATGGGTTCAATCCCCAGTTTGCCTTGCCAGGCCCACCCCTGGGGCCCACTTAGACAGCTAATGAGCCTGGGCGTGGTCGCTCACACCTGTAATTCCAGCGCTTTGGAGGTGGAAAACTGGAGGATCACTATGAGCCCGATCTGGGTAGTTAGACCCTGTACTGATACATATTTTTTAAAGGATATTATAGAAAACTAAAAAAAAAAAAAAAGAAAAGAAAAAAAGAAAACTCAATTTTTTAATTCTCTTTTTCACCAATAAAGAAAATTCATTAATATATTCAAAAAATAAGTAATACACAGTGATTATTTCCATTAGAATAAGAAATTGGTTCTATGCTGGTTAGCGCGTGGGGCTTCCGCAGGCGTTGTTCCCACCTCTCCCCTGAAGGCAACTATAATAATGAAATCAGGGGTTCTGCGCAGGACTTCAGCCTTGGTCACTCCTGTCCTTACCAGGACAGAATAACTGACCCCCTGGACTTAAGGTAGGGGAAGTTCCTTTGCGCTCTGGTTTTAGTCCACAGTCACTGCGCCCTGGCTCCAAAGCGGGACGGTGTCACACGGGGCCTAGCCCACCGGTGTCGAGCGCTCACAGCGGGGCAGACAGAAAGCAGAGTGTCCAGGCAAGAGTCAGGAGGGGATGGGGCCCGGCAGGATGGCTCAGTGGTCTAAAGCGCCTGCTTGGGAAAGCTTGGGCGGCTTTAGGGACCGCGGTTCAATCCCCGGCACCACATGCTGCGCCAGCCCTGCCCTCGGGGTGGGCTGAGCCGGCCATAAAAATGAGTGAATAAACAAAGGTTCTGAAACAAGAAAAAAATAAAAAAATTAAATAAAAAAAAAAGAGTCAGGAGGGGAGAGAACGCGACGCAGCCCCGTTCCATGGGCGCTACCTGAGTCTTCCGGCTTGTCCTGAGACGTGGGTGTGTGGAGCCCCGCCCTCTGGGACTGCGAGAAGAGAAAGACCTCCTGTCGGTGCCGCCTCTGCCTCAGAGCTTAGGTCTTCCAGCTCACCGTCTCAGCTTCTATCTGCTCCCCCAGACACAGCTTCCAGAAAGTTCTCCGGCTCCTGTTAACGGCTTTCTCATTGCCCCATCCTATGATATCCGGAAGCAACGTTGCTCCAGCTGGCCCACATTCACACGGAATACTGCTTCCTGTAGCAGCCGACGACCTGAGAAAACCGCACGGGATTCTTCAGACTCCCCGCCTCCCACGCTTCTGCCTGTCCTGACCTCTAGACTCAAACACGGACATTGTCAGGGCCTCGGATGTGACGACAGCGGTTCTCCACTTAAACGTAGACTTCACAGCCTTGCTGGTCGATTTCACTGCGCTCAAGCGAATTCCATGCGCGAAGCTTGTCTTCAGCTTGAAAAACAAGTATCGATGGCAGCGTAAATAGCTCGCTCCTCTCTGAAAGAGACGCAGTCTGGTTTCAATTACTGGAGAGCCTATAACGGAAGCCCTCACTGATAGAGCGCTCCTGTCCAGCTCTCACAAATGCACACCGCATGTGAAGGCAGGAAATAAAGTGTGTATGTGTGTGTGTGTGTGTGTGTGTGTGTGTGCGCGCCCTGGGGGAGGTGACCATAATGTACAAATTTCCCCTTTATACCTCGCCCCGCCACGAAGCCAGACCAGATCCCACTCCCGGGGCTGCTTTTACAGAGGGCCCGAGAGGCCTGCGCCACCGCTCCCGCGGGACCTTGCTTTCCTTACTGGACTGCGGTTGCCGCCGAGCGGAGCCGCCTGCTACCTCCATCGTGGCGGGTGTCTTCCCCCTTGTGGCTTAAACGAGAATGACAGCTATCCCGGAGCAAATCATTAAGGCAGAAGCCACGCAGGGGCGGGGGAATCCAGAAGCTCTGCAGCTGCTGCTTGCAGTGAGGTCCATCAGAAGTCAGGGGGACAGGGTGACCTAGGGACTTTATCCGCACGGAGACCCCAGGAGAGCTGCTACTCTTCAACCCTTGAACTGGGCAGTTTCCAGAGTCCTCACAGTCCTGGTTCCCAGGGTCAGAGAAGCCACTAGGGGTTTCACGCCCCACGCTGCCCTGCCGGCCCCAGAAGAGCTGAACTTGCACTATCACCCCAGCCCTGCTGAGTCTGCGGGGGCTCCTGGAAATTCCTTCATCGGGGAGGCAGGACACAGGCCCCCTGATCACTGTGGGGACACGGGGTCCCCAGGGGAGCCCAGGGCTGAGCGGAGCACCTCCTGCGCCACCTGAGGTGCAAGAGAAGGACTTAGACAAGCGGACAGGAGGAGGACAGGGAACAGTCGTTTTAAGAAGACTGCAGCCCTGGAGGGACCCAGCCGAGGTCACGCAAGGTGTTCCCAGTTCACAAGGCTGCTGTCCTTCCAGGCCCAAGGCACACAGAAGTGGGGAGAGTGAAGACAGGAACCTGAGGCAAAGAAACAGGCCGAGGGAATTCAGAGGATGCTCAAACTACCCTTTTTTGGGGGGGGGGCGACACTGCCCAGCAGGGTGCCAGTGTCACTCGCCTCCTCTAGAAGATGGCCACCTTTCCCTGGGGTCTGCACCCCTCAAGGAAGGTAAATGTGCCCCTCTCACTGGAGGGCCCAGACCCTTGCACTGATGAATTTCTGCATAAGAGTCTTTGCCACGTCCCTGACTGACTCATCTGTAACCTGTGGGGGAGTCCTGTCTCAGCCGGGGCCTACAATCACGTGGGGGAGAGGCTGGACCAAGGAGCTGGCCAGAGCAGCCGGGCTTCTGGGGATATAGCAGACCGAGACTGCGGTGCTGAGAGTGCAGGACCCCAGGAAGGTGTCTGCCCAGCTCCCACAAGAGGAAGCAGAGAGGTCTTCACCTGGCACCGCTGGGGCCCCTGCACAGGAGGCGAGGGAGTCCTGCTGGACGAGGACACCCTGGCTGCCAGCTGGGAACACCGGGCTCAGCGGTGTGGCTCTCCTGCTCCTAAAAGCAAAGCAGTCCAGTGTGCAAACCATGGAGACGCCCCAGAGTGAAGGCAGCACCGTTACCTTCATCCCCACAGCCTCTCCTCCTCGAGGCCTGCATGGAGGACGGGTTCTCATGCGAGGGTTTCCACGCAGATCTGCACGGACACATGTGTACTGCCCCTCTGCACTCACAGGAGACATACATCAGGAAATCAGCTCCTGACTGGGCCCTGGCACCTGCCCTTTCCACACATATGCAGCTCCACGTTGCCTATGACAGAACTGTAATGACCTCATCCACACGGCCTCTCATAAAGATGTATCCTGGTGATTTACTAGCCCCATATTGTTGAACAGGTCAGTAGTTAGCAAGGCTGAGTATTACAACTTAGGATGTAACAAACTTCTCTGGAGAGAAATAATGTGATTCACCTCTGGAGGTCGCCCTAAGGCGCATTCCTAGATGGCTGTGGTGGTACATGCCTGTATTCCCAGCCCCCAGGAGGCTGAGGCAGACAGAGCACCAGGAGTCTGAGGTCTCAAGGCCCACCTGACCCAAGTCCAGCCTGAGCTGCAGAGGTGGACCCTGTCACAGAAAAATAGCTACAAGAAAAAAAAAATCAGTTTTATAACAAGACCTTGCTATGTAGTCCAGGCTGCCCTTGAACTCTCTGCAGAGTTCCTCGAACTCTGGTAATCCTCTGCCTCAGCCTTCTGCATAGTAGGATTACAGAGGCTCATCCCTACACGTGGCGAAAGATCAGTTCTCAAGTTATTGGCCGGGTTGGGGAGATAGCCCAGTAGAATAAGCACTTACCTGGCAAGCTCAAGGTCCTGAGTTCAATCCCCAGTACTGCCAAAAGGAAAAAAAGGGGGGGGAGAAGGGCTTAGGTTTCTGGGGCTCATGGTCAGTTACTCATTCACAACGCACATGTCGGATGTTTTACTGTAGGTCAGGTGCTGTACTAAGCACTCAAGACAGATCAGTAACCACTGCCTCTGATAGGTCCCCGCATACAAACCCGGATGGACAGGTGGAGATAGCAATACGGAGTGAGTGGACATGGTGACGATGATAAAGGCCACCACGGGCAGCCTGGTTGTCACCGCCACCTGTCAGCCTGTGCCTCTTCATCCTCCCGGATGCCATGCATCAGTGTGAATTTCACACCTGCCTCACCTCGGTGAGGAGCACACGCCTGCGGTCCCGTGAGCTCCTGTTTGCAGGGTGGCACCTGGGTCAGCTCGACTGGGAGGGGCCCCGTGACAGGTCACTGGGAAACAGAGCCAGGGAGGACCAGGCTGCACGTGCTCATGCCGGAGCGTGCTGTCAGGACGCGGGGCCCTGCGGGAGGCTGCGTCTCTCCCAGGCTGCTGTCCCCCCTCCTCTGCCTCCCACCCCGTGAAATGGGAAGCTGTGCTCTGGCACACCCCGCACCACCATGCCTCGGCCTTGGAGCAGCCAACCGTGGACAGAGCCCCACAGAGCCGTGAGCAGAAGCAGCCTCTCCTCCACCAACTGTGGGCGTCCCGTCCTGTGGCCCAGAGGTGGGACAGTGGCCAACATAACAGTCCAGGTTCACCATCAGCTGTCCCTGATACCTTAAGGTATTCATTCTTTGTCTATGCTGTGTAAAATTAGGCTGTTGTGTCTGCTTTTCACTGTGGCTTTTGATGTTTCCTGGGGTATAGAACTTTTTAAACCTTTATGCAGCTGAACTGTAAATGTTTTCTGCTGTGGTTTCTTTACTTTAACCATTAAGGCAGTCTCTATCAATCTAAGAATAGCTTGATATTCTTTCTGAGTTTTAAAAATTTCCTTTTTCAGTTTCTTCCTGTCTCCCATCAATGCATATTACTTTGTTCTTCAGTAAGAGTCTCAAAATATTTTTTTTCAAATAATCATTCCCACGTAGTATTCTGGATAATAAATTAGAGAGAAATCAAGATGGTGAACACACCGGGAAGCCGTGGCAGTTGGTGGCCCTGGATAGCTAGGAGGTGGCCATGGGAGATGTCCCTGCAGAGGTAATGCCAGCCCAGCTGAGGGCACCCGGGCTAGCCGCGTGGAGCACAACTCTCGACCCCTGCCACCAGTGCTCCTAGGACCTCCCCTCTGACAGCTCCAGGGTGGCCCCTGCAGTGCCCAAGGCTGCCTTGTGCTGTCTCTCAGGGAGTATGCAGGGGTAAGCTTAGGATAAACTGAGATGTGGCCTGCAGCCCATGGGCCTCTCAAGAGCGGCTCGAAGACTGTCTGTCCGTCCCTCCTCTCCGCTGGGGCCCGGGGAAGATGCTGGAGCTGACGCTCATCTCTACCCCTGCTGGGGACAAAGGGGAACCCTGGGGCCTCACCTGTGGATCAAAGGATCTAGGGCACGCCTAGGTCCGTGCTGAGACCTGCTCCCTGCGCCCTCTGCTGGCGACTGCGAGCCTAGCGGCGACTTAGCTGGGGCTAGGGGTAGACTTGGTCACAAGCCTTTGATTCTTGTGTTAATTTTTTTTAAATGCAGTTTTTTTTTTTTAAACTGCATACAAAGATGTTAACTTTGTAAGGAGAAAGTGTATTTTGTATTTTTAAAATTCTGGCAAGGGCCGGCAGTATAGCTCAGCGGATTAAGAGCTTGGTTAGGGAAGTTCAGGGTCCAGGGTTCTGTTCCAGGCCCCGCCTGCCGCGCCAGCCCGGCTCTAGAGCACGCTGAGCCAGCGATGGAATCTGAGCATGGTGGCGCGCGCCTGTAATCCCAGCACTCAGGAAGTACAAACAAGAGGATCACTATGAGTCAGTAGTGAGACCCAAAAATAAAATAAAATAAAACAAAATCCTAGCATTTATAAAAGGAGGAGTTTTAGGGTGTTTGCAGTGACACAGCTCCAAGTCCCCTCCCCACCTACATCCAGGACAACGGTGACAACACTGTGAGCACCTCAGCCTCAATATGAGCTCAGAACTGACACCCAGCCCACAGGGACCTTGGCAGGACCATCTACAACGTGAGGACCGCACCCCGCACCCCAGAGCCTTCAGGAGCCTGCCAGTGTGGCCCCCCGCCCCTGAAGTCCCCAGTGACAAATGAAAATCGCCCATCCTGTCCTACACCACAGACCCCAGAACCCGCTGCACCCTGGATCTGTGTCCCCTGCACATCCCGTTTCCCCAGCAGGATGACTCTGTCCCTTAGTGGTGGCCAAAGTGACCATCATCACGGAGCACAGCCTGCGTGCGGGCCACACAGCTACACCTCTGGAAGGGCAGGCACCCCCAGGCCCCATCCCCGTACCGCCAGTACCTGCAGTGTGGACAGGCAGAGCCAAAGGGGACTAACCAAGCCTGGGGCAGGCCAGGGCAAGGAGCAGAGACACACACACAGTCCCGCAGCCTCACTGCACTGTGCGGATGAGTAAGGACACGGAAGGCCTTGTCACAGTTCACAGGGCATGCGTCCCATCACCTCCTGGGACACACGGCCCAGCCAGGAGCTTGCTGTGCCCTCTGGTTGCATGTACAAGAGCCGAGCCCAGGGCCACTTCAGGGCTGCATACCTAACCGTACCTGACTACATCCCCTGCCCATCTTATTTCCTGTTCTAAGCCAGAGTCTTGATAAGTTGCCCAGGTGGGATTTGGACTTGCGGTCCTGGCCTCTCTCTACCTACTCAAGCATCCCATCCAGGAATATCCAGGCTGTCCTTACTACTCCTGAAGACGCCCCTGCCTCAGCCTCCTGAATACTGGAATTACAGGTGTGCGCCATTACATCTGCTCTTGTGGCTCTAGGCATGTTGAAAAGCAGTCACCCTGACATCCTGCAAGCCACCGGAGGCACCTCTACAGGCTGGGGGCTCTGGAGCAGGACAGCACCAGAGCCCCCAGGCCCAAGTCAAAAGCACAAGTAGAGAAGGATCCTGCCCGGGACCTGTGCCTTGCTCGGGAGAGAGAAGGTGGGAAGGAGGCAAAGGTAACAGAAACTTTTTTTTTTTTTTTTTGTGGAACCAGGGATTGAACTCAGGCCCTTGCACTTGCCAGGCAAGCACTTATTCTGAGCTATCTCCCCAGCCCAATAACAGAAACTTTAAAACAGTACTTTGAAGAGAAATTGCAGTTTGTTTTTGTTTTTTTTTCCCATGGGGAACTCACTAAGCCCGTGCTGTGGAAGCAGCGACTGGCAGCAGGAGCTCAGCCCCAGACAGGAAAGGGTCTGCACTGACGGAGCCCAGGATGGTGCCCCAAGGGGTGCACGTCCAGGTCCCCCCTGGGGCACCCTAGGCTCCATAAACACGTGGCTCTCTGGCTCAGGCACCGTGCAGCCCAGTGGCTTCCAACACCTGTAAGTTTCCCCCTGCTGGTTCCCCCCATGGTTCCTGCGTGGGAGCCCGCAAGCTTGCAGCTCACCGCCAGAGCCAGGCTGGCTCTGCTTCCCCCCTTGTGGGGACCTGTTGGTGACAGGAGGGTAATCATGACACACTTTCCAGCATCTCAGGGTGGCTGGAAGTCCACTGCCAGGCTGGCCAGAACCCAGGAGGATTGAAAACAGTTCTTTTGCGTACACAAAGGGCCACGTGGGTGGGGTACTAAGTTGAGCCAGTGCTAGGCTGCTTGCCTCCCCCAGCCATGGAGCCCCAGCTGGCAGCAGGGGTAAAGAAGACACAGCCACCGACGCACAGAGGGCCAGAGTCCCCCTGAGAAGTAGAATCCAGTATCCTGTGTCTGTCTCGTGGCAGTTTAGGTAGCCAGGGGTGCACACGGGCCATCCCGGCACTGGAGGACCGCCCGAGTTTCCAGCCAGCCTGGGGGCAGCCCAGCATGAGTTGTGCTCCAGGCACCAGCATGTCGGGGTTGAAGGTACCAAGAGGGAAGACAGCGCAGAGAGCGAGCAAGCGGGAGGCGGCTCGATCCACAGCCACTCTTGGGCTACTTTGGTGCAAACACAGCACAACGGCGACTTCCGCTTCTTCCTTTCCAGGCAGCCCCTGCCTTGGTGGCGCGGGTGAGCCCAACCTCACCTCTCATTCCAGCGCATAACACACGCCTGAGGCTTCTCCGCGCTCCAGCATCCTCGATGCAGGACGGGATCCGACTTCTCCGCTCCTGCAGTTGGTTTTGTTGGGTGAGGGCACTGACAGAAAATCTAACACCGTTTCAAGGGGCCAGGCTCCCCTGAAGCCACAAACAGACCCCGGAGTATCGCAGCCCAGACTGACAGGAGCCGAGTCTTGTGCAGGCTGTAGAGATTATTCCATGGCCTCCCAGGTCCAGAACCCCGTCATCACGCGGCTTCCCAGAACCCACAAAGCCTACGGTGCGGTCTCCGTGTGCACCAGA
>PVJA010024971.1:0-25000 GCA_004027025.1 Myocastor coypus
AATGCCACTGACTTTTGTGTGTTGACTTTGTAACCTGCTATGTTACTGAATTTGTGTATTAACTCCAGTAGCTTTTTGGTGGAGTTCTTTGGGTCTTCTAAGTAGATTATCATGTCATCTGCAAATAGTGAAAGTTTTACTTCTTCTTTACCTATTCTTATTCCTTTTATTTCTCTTTCTTGTCTAATGGCTGTAGCTAATGACGCCAGAACTATATTGAATAGAAGTGGCGATAGGGGGCATCCTTGTCTTGTACCAGATTGGAGAGTAAAAGATTCAGTTTTTCCCCATTTAGAATTATGGTAGCTGTTGGATTGTTGTAGAAGGCTTTTATCAGGTTGAGGTAGAGGCCCTCCATCCCAATTTTCTGTAGGACTTTGAACATGAATGAGTGTTGCACTTTGTCAAAGGCCTTTTCAGCATCAATTGAGATGATCATGTGATTTTTGGTCTTGGTTCTGTTGATATAGTGTATTGTATTTATAGATTTGCATATATTGAACCATCCTTGCATGATAATGAAGATTTGTGGCACCAAGGATGGGATCCACGGCTTTGAACACACTAGCGAAGTGCTCTGTCACTGTGCTACATCCACAGCTGCACACAAGGTCTATGTTTACAAATTTGTCGGGCATGTGTGCACTTATATGTTCATGTATTGGCACAGTAGCTCTTGGGTAGGCACAGCAGTTGGGGCTAGGACTCACCCACCCCATACCAAAACTGGGGATGCCCGGTTCCTTGCAGAACACGTGTAGTATTTACATAGAGCCTGTGAACATCATCCTATGTACTTTAACTCTAGGTTACTTATAGTGATTATTACCATGTAAATGCTATGCAAATAGCTATAATCCTAAATATTTAAGCGATGGTGACGAGGAAGGAAGAAACTTGCATATGTTCGGTACAGCCACCTCACAAAGTTTTGACCTGAGCGTGGCTGAGTCTACAGATGAGCAGCCCACGGAAAACATAGGCTGACTGTGTGCAAAATGGGCATCAGAGGTATTTCATCTTGATTCTGTAGCCTTTTCTAATCATGGTCATTCCTCCCCTGTCAGCTGTAAAAGGAGCTGTGCTAACGATTACTATTCCTGATGGTTGATACATTGCATTAAGTTGAGAAATCTAGAAATGAGACTAAACAGCTCAGCAGTTCTACGTCCTGGGGTGTAGAGGACATGCCGCCCTGAAGGATGTTGTTCACTGTGACAACTTGACCAGATTAGAAGTTAACAAGTGACTCAGCAGGGAGCCAGCGTCCTCCCTTCGTGAGCATCTGAACTTGTGCAAGAGGAGGCTCAGAGAAGGGTGAGTGGTACTGAGGAGCTCCAGTCTTCACCTTCAGCATGAACATCATCTTCTGGCTTCTAGCGCAGACTGTTTGACTGCTGCCCGGGACCCCTCAGCCTTCCAGCATGGACTCTTCAGCATTGCCTCGCAGACCCACTGGCCTCCTGACGCAGCCTTGCAGGGAACACTACAGTGGGCTCCTGCTGCTGGGCTGAGCTCTTTAGCCTCCAGCACACATAGACTCCTGCACACTTCCTTATCTGACTCCGTGGCTGACTATCATAAGCCAATCTTGTAATTTCTGATACATTTATATATCCCGTGTCATGCCTGTTTTACTGGTAAACCCTGACTGATTCTAGAAAATGCAGGTATGATTCTTATGCAATATTAATACCTTATATTTGCCCAGTACCTCATGCTCCGTAAGGGTCACTTGTGGCTGTTGTCTAATCGTCACAAAGATCCTCTCTACCACCTCCAGTATATAAAGGAGGTGTTGTCATTTGGATCCTGAGTGTCCCCCATAGGCCACAGGCTAAAACCTTGGTCCCTGGCTCTGGCACTCCTGGGAGGTAGTGGAACCTCCAGGTAACAGGGCCTAAGGGGAGAAAGTTGAGGTGGCAGAGGAGATGGTCCTGGAGAGGGTATGAGGTCCCAGTCCTCCACATGCACAAGTGTGAGTGTACACACACACACACACACACACACACGCACACACATTGCAAGGTGAGTGACTTGTGCTGCCATGTGCTCCATGCCATGATGCTCTCCTCACCCAGGGGCCAGCCTGATGGGGCCGAGTGACCTTGGACTGAATCCTCCAACCTTGTGAGCCTAAGTGAACCTTCCTGTTTTTAACTCACCTATCTCAACTTTTTGTCACAGTAATGAAAGTCCAACTGAGGAGGCCTAGACAGGCAAAGGGGCCTGCTTATAATCATGCAGCTGCTACATGACAGGTGGGAGACTTAGGTTCTAAAAATCAAATCCATAGTCTCATCTAAAGTATACCTCACCAAGCTACCAAGGCTGTCTTGTCAGAATTGCCCTTCACAGCTGCACAATCCCCAGGTTCCTCCAGAGTTGGCCTTGTGTTTCTCCTCCTCCTCACAAGTGGATTTGTCCACATCCTGTGAACGGTGATGCGGGCCCAGCTCTTTCTAAGTGCAGAAAGTGGGAGACAATGAAAAAGTCTTGACGTTGCCACTAGTGAAAGCCACTGCTATGGTGATACCCTGGTCAGTGAATAAACTATCTCTTATTGGACCCTGAGGTAGGTCAGAGACTCTGTTATGTGCCCCAGAAGGTGAACTGGGAAAGAAGTGGTGCTCTTATTTATGATTGGCCACTAAGTTTGGCAGTGAAGGAGAAAATGGAGCACTTATTATGCATTCTGGACTCCCCAGTCTTTGATACTTCCACCCTCAAGAGTGTTTCCCAAGGTCTTGGTCTTGAGGGATTTTGCTCATGCTTCCCGGACCAATTTAGCCACCCAGAGCACACTAGAACCATCAGTTAATCTAAATGAAATGACCAACTGTCGTGCTTCTTCCAATGCCTGCTTTTCTAGCTCTTCTTCTCCCATCTCAAATTGCTTTTCTGCACAAGCAGGAAATAAGGCAGAACATACAGCCTAACAGATGAAAAGAGAAAATGCCCTTGGTTGCTTGGCCCTGGAGATCAAAGTGTACCCCACGTGGTCACCAGCTGTACTTTAGATGGTTTCTATTTCACCCAGCATTAATTTTGTATGAAATTTCTCTAGGGCTCAGGGGACCCATAATTGGCTTTTAGTTCTTTATTCTGCACTGTCGTGTCTAATTGCTTAGATGGTGCCATGAAAACACTCCCAGTCGAAGATGGAGTTAGTGCACTTACCAGCCTTCCCATCTGCAGGTAGGTTCACATCTTGGTGTAGGATTTTAATAGTGTTTTTCTGCTGGAAGAGAGAGGAAGGTTCTATTGGACCAAATATGCTTCTATTTCTTTGGGTTTTGTGGTCAGTATTTCACATCACTGGCGTTGCATACAGAGAGTACTATCAGTTACTAACAGCAGGCGGCTTCCTTATTTTAGTTTGATTCTTGAGCAGAGTTTAGGATTTGTACAGCAGAGGGAGGAAGCCCTTTCAGAGAAGGAAGCCCTATCTCTGTCTGAAGTGTGCCTTTTCAGTTATACAGCGTATGAGGCCCGTTGGACCAAAGGGAAATTGTCCCTCTTGCTCAGCAGCCACAGCCTGGCTTTTCTCTTGGCCCCTGAGTGCCTTAGTAAAGCCAGTGAGTGAGTCTCCCTAGATTCCAAGTCTCCTCGGCAACCCCTGTTACCAATGGGTGCTGTGGACTCTTCAGCAAACACGGTGATATAAAAGGCACAGCATAAAGAGCTGCTCGTCGCCATCCCTAGCATGCTATGGCTCCCACTTACCACTTTGCTAATTTCATGTCATTTTTCTTGGCATCTCATCTGTTTTCTGAAGAGTAATAAGAAGGAAGCCTGCTCATGTGGCCTTGCTTCCTTAAAGTGGAGCTAATAGAAATGTACAGGCGCTGCCTTGGGCAGCTGATTCTCTCTCAGTAGTGATGGTAGCTCCACACCCTGCACAAACCGGATGCAAGATTTCCTGGAAATTCAGTTTTACGTTCTTGACTTCTGCAATTGCTTTCAACTGTTAACAGAGCCGAGGCTTTGCATACATAGCTATTTGGAAAGCAAAAATTGCTCGTGAGCTATATTCTCTTTCCTGACTGCTTCGTAGGACCACTGTGTCTTCGGTTGGTTGGAGACATTCCCTTGGCTCAGGCTGCCAGAGACTTCACTCGCTCAAGTGCCTGGCTTTTGATGCAGCCCTGGTTAGGGCTCACCCCTTTTTGTGGTCATTAGCTTCTTTTATTCCTCAGGACTTCCTGTCTAGTAGTTGGCTTCAGCACTATTGTTAAGTCTATGAATTTGTAAGTATTTAACTCACTCTTCACAGACCATAAAAGTCTTTAGTCTTTGAAGTCTCTAAGTGTGAGAGGGCTGACTGGGGAGGAGCCGCTATTCAATGCGTTTTTTTGTCCGGCATTCTCAGGCTAAAGCAATATTCATTCGGTTGTGTTTATTCAGTTCTCCAAGATGAAAGGCTGGACCTTTATCGAATCTTTGGTCCATTCAAAGGGAAGCAATCAATTCCACTGTGCACGTTGCCAATGAATACTTCCTAGGACAGAGGCTGCCAGGCAGCGCAGCGTGTGGTGTGCCTGGAGATGAACGACGGCGACTGGAGCCAGGACTCCAACTCGTTTGCTTTTCTGCAAGTTCCCAGGGGAACCTGCTGTTGCACCTATGGATCCATTTGGAACAACGATACTGTGAAAGACTCTTTGCAGGATTTTCTGAGCTTTGTGGGAAGGCACTGAAACACATCCTAGTTAGACAACAAGGCAACTACTAACTACCAGACAAAGTATCCCAAGTTCTAGGGGTTCTTTAGAGATATCAAGTGGCAGTCACTTTTGGCAGATAACAGAGACACTGCAGGCTGAAAGTATCAGGTCAGTTGCCACCATCTGGAATGGAAGGTTAGACACTGGCAGGGTTGGGAGAATGGACACGAAATAGATGAGTGCAGCGGGGAAGAAGGCTTTCTGGAAGAGGAGAATAAAAGTGACAAATAATAGGGCATTTGCAATGGGAGCTGATGGGATTAGTTTTTCAGGGAGCATAGTTTCTGCTGAAATAAATGAAGACCAACCAAATGAGAGCAAGCAGTCTATTTATTTGGAGTTTGCAATAGCCAGCGAGTCAGCTATAGTTACTTGGGTCTTGGCAGAGGCTCAAAGACGGGCAGAGGATGGGGAAACTTGATAATGGATAAAAGGGATGGGTGGCTGAAAGGGTTTCTGAATCCAGATCTGTCGCTGTGGAGAAGCTGGAGGCAGCTAAGTAGGACCACAGCTTCCTGTAGACCCAATTTGGGGGGCCTATATGGTTCTTCTGGCTGATCTTAGAGCAGAGGCAGGGCCTCAGATTAAGGGACTTGTTAATATTTAAGCCCCAAGCATTTTGCGCCCTTTGTTAGCAAAGCTGATGTTAGTTTTCCGAGTGGTCAAGAGAGGTAGCAATGGGATTTCCCCCAAGTTTGACTTAGGAAGAGGACGCTGGCTTCTTGGCTGGTTACATAGAGAATGAGGTAGCTTCCTTGGAAGGTTATTTCAGGTCTTTTTAATAGATCATCTAGCTATTGTTATTTACATACCGCAGTGCTTCCTACCTAAGAGAATGTATTTAAAGACCTCTAGTGAATGAGAGTTGAGAATAACGTTGAGCCCCATATATACTATATTTTCTCTTACATATATACCTATACTGAATTTTATCAGTCAGACATAGTAAGAGATTAACAATAACTATATCTAACAATACAACAGCACAACTACAACAATGTACTGTAATGAAGCTGCTAGTATCATGATTTTTATGTCACTGGGCCATCATTAAGTAAAGTTGAAGTAACTTGAACTTGAGTGCTATAACACTAGGACCATTGCTCTGAAAAATAAGGCAGCTATAAGTGACTAATAAGGGGATAGCATATACAGAATGGATACACTTGCTAAGAGGATAATCCATGGCTCAGGCATGGTGGAGCAAGACAGGATAAGTGTTTGTAATGCTATTCAGAATGGCATTCAAGTTGAGACTCATGAATGGTTTATTTCTGGAGTTTTCCATGTAATATTTTTGAACTGTGCCTGACGACAGGTAAATGCAAGTGTGGAAGGCAAAATCATAGATAAGGGAGATCTATTGTATTCACTCACTTATTTAAGGGTTTTGTATATTTGCCCTTTTTCATCTTTCCTTTCATGCTTCCACCTTTCCTCCTTCCTTCCTCTCTTCCTCCCATTCTTCCTTCCATCATTTATTCTCTCTCTCTCTCTCTCTCTCTCTCTCTCTCCTTTTCTGTGAGTGTGGGCTCATCCTCTTCACTGATGAATCTTGAGCATCCTTTTCCTCTTTCCTGAGCACTAAAGAAACCCATCAGTATTCTGTGTATCCTTCCGTTCCTCAGATTGATGATGTAGAAATGTCTTTTGGGGCAGACATTGGTGCACTTACCCTGGAATGAAGCACAGTCCTTGGACTGCTAGGAGTTAAAGCTATAGCTTATGTCCAGACCCCAAGCTGCTTGGCAGGCACCAAGGACTAAGGGTCACAGGGCTTCCCTTTACCTCTCATGGCCGGATACCTGAGTGCTTTCTGCCATACAGCTGGTAGGAGGGGTCACATGGCTTCCTGTCAGATGGATCCCGCAGTTCCTGTGCTGCTGCTGGGACACTGAAGCTCTGTGGACAGATGCCTTGCTGCTGAAGCTTCTACACAACATGCAGGCCCTAGACAACAGAGCCAGGGCACCTCTTTTCCTGGCAAGTACTTGAAAAGGCTGCACTCCAGTGCTCCCAAGGCGCTGCACTGAGGCCACAGCAGTGCCCTCTCTGCCCACCATTTGTCTGCAGCTGTTCTGTTCTTGGACTAATTCTGTCTTAGTTACTTTTTACTCATTGCTGGGACAAATACTTGACACTCAAAATGAAGGAAGGAAAGATTTATTTAGCTCACAGTTTGTGGAGGTTTCAGTCCATATTCGGCTGGCCCAAGGCTGAGTGGAACAGAACAGAGAGCACCCAGTTCATGGCAGCGGAACAGCCACAAAATGGTGACAGAGGCAGCCAACCAAACACGGCAGCAGAGCAACAGCTCTAGTCTGTCTCTCTGTCTCTCTATCTCTCTTTATATTCCTATTAGGCTCTCTGCCTTAGGATATCCGCCCTAGACCACACCCACAGTCCCAGCCCTACTCAGACCGATAATCCCATCAGTACTAAAACACACAATCCCAGTGACGCAGGAGTCAAGTCTCAATCTATAGGAGTCCCCACCCAATGATGACATGAGGCTTTGGGGGGTCAGCTAGAAGAAAACCATAACACGCGCTGACAGCCTGTCCGTTCCATCAGCAGCACCCTGCCTCCAGCTTTCTGTGTCGCGCCTTGGGCAGTGCGCACCCCCTTAGCTGCTCCTCATCTGCTGCAGGTGGCTCAGCGCTGTGAATTAACCCATTTCCTCTGCTCTCTGCAAATGCCCCTGGTCTGGCTGCTGGGATACCTTGTGAGCTGTGAACACCTAATTAAATTCTCCAAGTGAAGCTCATAAGTGGGACCATTCTTTCTCGCTCTCTCTGAATTGCTTATTTATTGCATGTATACTCCTTTCTCATGGAAAAACCCAATAGGTAAATCCATGCTGCATTAGATTAATTCAGTAAGCTAAAATGGTCATAAAAAGGCATTTAACATTTACATAGTGTCATCTATTTTAGCATTTGAAAAATTCCACAACAAAGATTTATCATTTACAATAAATATAATCATTATTGTAAATTATACTTCTGGGAGCTTGAACTTTTTCACCTTTGACTTCAGCTAGGTTAGGTGCATCTATCTGGACACTATTTTTTTCTAGGTAAAAATCCAATATCTTTGGATTTGTTGCAGGAAAGATGAAAAACTGAATTATTGAAATAGCAATGTGTCTATCATCTGTTGAAATTAGAAGCTGCTAACTTTCCTCCACATCTATTGTGCACTCTTCTTCTACAGTAATTAAAATTTCAATTTTATCTGAGCACTTGCCTGCATGCAGAATCCTATTTCTTAACTTTTTTTTTTTTGGATTTTTATGGCTAGATGACTGAACTAGGTATAAATGGAGGTCTATGTGTGTTTGTGTATGTGTGCATGCGTGTGTGTGCACGCATGTGTGTGCATGTGTCGGTGTGACTTCTGGTGTGAGCCCTAAAGGTTGCAGATGTGTCCTTTTGGCCCCATTTCTCTTCCTGCAGGCTGGAATGTGGGCATGATGGCTGAACTGAAGCATCCAGAGGATCCTAAGGGAGGAAGCCTTCGAGGTGGGGAATGAAGCAGCAGGTTAGAACGAGCCTGTGCTCTTAGTCTAGCCCTGGACTATTTCAGCTTAAGTGAGAGGGCAACGAACATGTGCCCAGTGCCAATAAAGCATTATTCTATTTGCCCTTTTACTCACTTGCAACCAAACTTAATTCTGGTTCATAAAATCATGAAACCAAACAGCAAGGAATCAATTTTACGCTCCTCCTAAAGTCATGGGAAGAGCATTTATATCATATAGGACTACAGTTGCCTTCATCACTTTAAATCATCTGGAAAGAATTCCCACTAGAGTCTCTAGTGATTTCTCATCCTCGCAGCCTCCAGTGCTTTTGAGCAGCTCACACACAGGCTTATACCGAGGCCAATCCCATGACTGCCTGCTCTTAGGTTGTGGGCCAAGCATAGGATAATGTCAAATGTGTAAGCAATGGCAAATAACACCCAAAAACCTTTAGGTAGGAAACATCCAAAAATGATAGTAGAATCCATGCTGAGCATGTGAAAGACTGCCAGCCCAATTGCTTATATTAGGATGCCCAACAAAAGAGAGAGAGAGAGAGAGAGAGAGAGAGAGAGAGAGAGAAAAGAGAGAGAGAGAGAGAGGAGGAGGAGGAATGAAGGGCGAGGACAACCCACTCAGGACCCCCTTCCTGTTCTTCTCTCAGACAGGAGCTTTC
Source organism: Myocastor coypus (assembly GCA_004027025.1). Classification (NCBI taxonomy): domain Eukaryota; kingdom Metazoa; phylum Chordata; class Mammalia; order Rodentia; family Myocastoridae; genus Myocastor; species Myocastor coypus. The sequence continues at coordinate 8,930 of PVJA010024971.1, forward strand.
TTTCCCCTAATAAATATATTCTGTCAGTGAAAACCCTGTTTTCTTTGTTGTTTTGTTTTTTTGGATTTGTTTTTTTTTTTTGAAGGAAATGAGGAGAGGAGACAGGATCAAAGCCAGGTGAAAAAAAAAGGAAAGAAAGTTTTCTGAAGAAGATAAGAATTTGAGTAGGGGGCTGGGGAAATAACTCAGTAGAATAAGTGCATTCCCGGCAAGTACAAGGACCTGAGTTCAATTCCTGGTTCTGAAAAAAAAAAAAAAGAATTTGAACAGGGTAAATCTAAATCTAAAATAATTGGACGGCAAATACCAGCCATCATGGCTTCAGCATCAAGCACATTTAGAAACAAACACCTAAATTTAATACAGTGTGATTCAAAACTGTGAGAGTGGCGGGAACTTATAGTCAGTTCCTGCAGTTTCACGACCTGTCTGAACACTTTGGATTTTTTAAATCACACACTTCTGGCTGAATAAACCATGTGTACAAGTGGGTTTCATGCCTTGGCCACCAGTTCACACTCCTAGTAAATTTTTATCACCATTTATATTAGACTGTAGAAGACTCTGCTCTTCGAGGAAGACACATCTTAAGCTGCATGTAGCTACAATTAAGGGGAAGGCAAGGCACAATTTCTGCCTATTGGTAGAATTCTACTCGGAGAATTCCAATAGAATTTCTGTCTGTGTGATGCCTTTTGGAGCCTGATACTTCTCCCTGGGGCGGAGGGTTATAATCTGGCACGACGGACTTTGAGCTCCGCGGGAGGAGCGGTGGCAAAGAGAAGGACTCAGCTCATGGCCAAAACCCAAAGAAGAGCCAAGGAGGGAAACACACCTTGGCCCGCAGCCAGGAGCCTGCGACAAGGGGCCTCAGACCGAGGCCGCAGACCAGCAGCTTGGGAAGGGCGTGGCAAGAAAGAGCAGTTTTAAAAACTAACTCTAGTACGACATTTGACAAAATCAAGGTTTGTTCAAGGAAGAAAATGGGTGGCGAGGACTGTCGGCTGGCAGCTTGGCCGCCATTCTTCTGACCTACCCATGCAGAAGAGAAAGGCTCAGGCGATTTGTTTGACACAGCATGGGGAAGCACACCGACGCCTCAGCTTCATAGCCTGCCTGATTCAAACCCCCTCTGTGTCACACTGGTGAGATGATTCTAGAAACGATCAGGACCCCGCCCATGCACTTCAGTTTTTTACCACAGGCAAGTGTGCGACACACGCTCCCTAATTCATGCTAAAACAAGTAACATTGGTCCATCTCTACACGGCAAAACAGACCAAATCAAGAACGTTGAAACACATTGTCTACATTATTCTTGTTTGTCCAGTGTGCACTATTGGATCCAAATTAATATTCCTTGGCTTTAAAGAGTAGATCGCTTCATTTGGGGTTATTAAAGAATGAGAATATTAAAAGAGATCAAGTGAAGCCATATACTAAAAAGAAGGGCTAGGACTGAATCATAAATCTTAGACATTAAAATATATGTTAAATTCTGGGCTTGCTTCACCTTAGAGAAGGGACAAAGCAGATAGAACTGCCACAGGAGCCCCAGTTCTAGCAGTCAATGATGTATCAATGACAGGAAGAAAAGCTTAGCTTATTGCCACCACACCCACAGCACAACACAGATGGCAAAAGAAACTGACACCAAAAAGGTCACTGATTTTGATATTTGTGGGATAAGGATGCCCCCAGCTGAGAGTAAATCTGCAAGTCCCTGAAGGTTTGAAGGCTAATCCACTGTGTAGACTTCATCAAATATTTAGAAATCCCCTCTGCATCGTACTCCATCACAGTGGTATGAGATTCAGTGGAAAACGCTAAGAGGATAAGAAAGTTTAGGTTATCGTATAAATATGCATAAGTAGACACATGACTTAGATATCAGGATTAGTTTCAACAGCAACTGAAGCCTTAGTGGGCAACATGCATTACAGGGTTTCCTTTCTTCCTCCTTCCTTCCTTCCTTCCTTCCTTCCTTCCTTCCTTCCTTCCTTCCTTCTTCCCTTCTTTCCTTCTCTCCCTCCCTCCTTTCTTTCTTTCTTTTTTGTTTTAATGTATTTAGTAAGGTTCTACAGGGTTTCATCACACAGACTGGACTCAGTGATTCTCCTGTTTTCAGCCTCCCGTGCACTGGGATTACAGGCGCGCACCGCCATGCCCAGTCTCAGTCAACATCTCAGTGTGCCCTGGGGGTGGGGCCAGCACAGCATGCCGGGGATCGAACCTGGGTGCCTGTGCCTCCCTAAGCAGGCGCTTTAGTCTGCTGAGCTATCTGGATGGCCCCATTACCGGTTTTCTATGTCTGCTTGTGGACCCACTCAAATCTCGCTCAAATCTTCAGAATGTAAGACCTTGTGGTAACAGGCCAGAGGAAAACACTAGGCTTGCTGAGCCAGTGTGGGATTTGTGTCTATGAAGGACTTGACAGAAAAGATTCACGTGAAGGATGAAGTTGCTGGCCCGCAACAAAATACCAGTCACACTTCCCTCGTGAATCTCCTTACTCCACATAGTTGCTTTACAATATGAACACAAGAGCCCTCTAACAAGTATGCGGCTCCATTTATTTGTTATTCTTTGTCCTCGCACTTGGTTGGGGTACATAGACATCACATTCATAGAGGGGAACTGGTACATGTACGAAACACACATTAGTGCTTCTTGTATTCCCCTCCCATCCCTTCTTCTCATCCTGAGTCTCACATGTGGACATGATCAGCAGACTAAGAGTTGTCCTTGGATCCATTTCAAATACAATGGCATAATGCATTAAGCAAATCTTCACAGAAAATTAGAAAATTCTGCACAACTAGACTGTGGAAACGAAGATTTCATTTACAATAATTCTGGCTTAATAATATGGACCAGCTTATAATGCAAAATAATAGTCCTCACAAATTAATATGGCTTTGTTCCACAAAATAGTTCCTATTCAGACCACCGGACACACCTTTGAAATTTTATCGATAACGGGCAGAACATTACACAAGATCAGAATGTTGAAAGGCAATCTATCGCCTCAAAAGAAACAGGAGGGTATTGTAAACAAGTTACATGAAATAAATTGCACTTACTGTTCTCCTCAGTATAAGTTATGGTACCCACCAGCTGCTAGAATCCCAAAGCAATGGGAAAACTATTACTGTTTTATGCTTTGTTTTTTTTCTCTTTTATTAGTTAGGATGAAAAACAAAATAGGCGACTTGAGTTGAAAGCACAATAGATTTGAAATAACGGCATCTAAGTCAGCATCGCGCTGTGCCACAGTTAGCTGTGAAAGTTTGGGAAACTACATTTTTCTGCCTTAAAATCTTTTTCTATAAATTAAGCTATTGGAATACATTATCTCTAAAAGATTTTCAAGATCTGTTGCTTAGGACAGGCATTCTTTTTTTCTCCAAGGATTTGTGGCAGGGAGTGGTCATCACTCTCTTAGAACATTTTTGGGGACATGATCTGCTTTCTCGGCCAATGTCTTTTCTGGACGAGCTCAAGCTCCAGGGATGGCTAGTGATTGGTTCAGGGATGAGAATCTGATTTTAGACAGGGGCAGTAAAGAGCTGTGGCTGTAGCTCCGTACGAAGGCCCTGGGTTCAGTTTCTAGTACTGCAGTCAATTAATCAATCAGCAAGTCAGTTAGCCAATCAATCAACCAGCCAACCAAGTGCAATATGAAAGGTTACTGAGATGTAGCAGTTACCTATGGAGGAGGTGCTGCTTTTAAAAAGCTTGCATCAAGGTAACTCAGGAAAATCGGTCCAGAATCACACGATTCAGTGAGCTCGGATGCTGGCCTTGCCCTGGACGTCAGCTCTGTGGAGCCACACAGTTCCTGCTCACTTAGTGGGTGGGAGTTTGTGTTCTGTTACTTTGGGTGAAAGTCACTTGGAATTTCCGTTTCACCCTACTTCTGCTTCACTGTTCCATTTCACTTGTATTCCCTTGTGGTAATTTTCTTCTCCCAGCCATTCTGCGTGCGTGGAGGAAGTCCTAGGAGAGGCTGGCCTCAAGTCCACTTCATCTTGGGTCTCTAAGATGGAAAGAGTCTAGCTGGAGAGGCTACGAGGTACACGAACTGCATTTCATTCATCTTTGTACCTCTACCAATTAGCCCAAGGCCCAAACATGAGCAGACTGTCACTAAAGGTGTAATATTTATACAGTCAGCTAATGGCTACTGTTTACTACTTGCTAAATCACATGTTTTCTTTAAAATCTTCAGGACCTGATGAATGACCACCATGATTGTCTCCTCCACCCAGATAAAGTGAAAGATGAAGGAATTTTCAGAGAATCACTCACCTAAAGTAGTAGCAGATCCGAGTTCCCAGCTGTGACTTTCCTAGCATCAGAACTCCAATTCTTGTGCTTAATTTCAGCCACTTTCGTGGTTTCCCAGTTTAGTGCCAGTCAAAATGCAACCCAAGAACCACCTACAGGTTTGTAAATGAGTTCTGCTGACACTTTTTCGTCATCTAGATTTTCCTAAGGAAGAAAGCACAATTTCTATCAGAGTAAAGACCAAACTTCCTCAAGAAAAGTGGGACATCACTGAGTTATATGCTGTTAACAGGTTCGTTTATGTCCTGAGTCCTCACTGACTTTGAAGTACTAGGACCAAAATATTAGCTATCCTTGTAGCCCTTCTTTTTCTCTAATTTTTTGGTCTGCAAACTTAAGTTGTTAACCATCCAGAAGAGAAGCTTAATGATATTAATACCCTATAACATAGGCACTTGAGCTGTCTCAATATCAAATACCTTAGACCATATATATATATATATATATTTGTGTATATATATATATATATATATATATATATATATATATATGGATAGATATACAGCTACATTCTCTTAGTTTAATGAGAAGACAGATTTGTACTAATAGTGTTTAGACAAGATATCACGTCTGCATCTTGTACTTTACTACAAACACAACAATATGCAATGTATTAATTATTGTAACTGTCCTACTAACCTGTTTTGAAGCCGTCTCATTGCTATTTCTTTCTCATTGAAATTAACAAAAAGAGAAAATAAATGGAGACAGTAATGCTCATAATAGAGGGAAAAAAAACTAAGAATCTAATGGCCCTTAAATTTCCCCAAGGTCAAACTTTTAACCCCAGAAGTTAAAGAATAGTTGAACCTTTTGGAAATCAGAGAGAACAACAATTCACTATATCTGTTGAGATAAGTGACAAGAATTAATAAAGTCTAGATTCCCTTGAAAGAAAATAAAAAGAAATGTGAATGGTCATTAATTGCTCCTTTCAATAAACCAATAAAACTTTTTGAAAATTTATTTATTTGTTTATTTGGTTTAAACAACTTATTTAACTGAAATGGACTTACATTTGTTTCTGAAGTGACTTCCATTTATTTTGACATACCTTTTCCCCATGGTGGTTTACAGGATCTTCAACATAAATATTTCATAAATATTTGAATATTTGGGTATACACCTGCACAATACCCCAGCAATATCTTCCAGCAAGAAAAATACTGAAGAGTAAGACCAGAGACAATTACTACTACAGTGGAAATCTGTTGAAAATATTTCTGAGGAAAGAAGGCTCCACATACCTGTTCAACTAAGAAAACCACCCTTATAACACAGGATGATTTTATTCTTATATAGGACCTGGAACACTTAAGTCGCCAATTGAATGCTGAATGGCAGAGCAATATCCCCAGTTTATGCCATGAACTTATAGGAAATAGGTTCTAACAACTCAGGCTCCTTCCCACTGGTCCTCACAAAGTGTGCTTCTCTAGGAGAGGCAAGCTGGCATTTCAGTTGAACCCAGGTATCTTTCTCTTTGGCTTTCTTCTTTTTTTGATCATTTTCCTTGACGTATTTCAGGAAGCCATCATGACTTTTGGAGTGTCTAATATGCTCAACACACACATTAATCCTCTTGGAAAGTATCTTGCCCTTAACTTGCTTGTTTACAACAATGCCAACAGTATGCTGGGTAACATTATAGACTCTTCCCCTTTTGCCATGGTAACATTTGTGAGGCATTCCTTTTTACACAGTACCCATCCCTTCGATGTCTATAATATCAACTTTTTTGTAGATTTGAATGTATGTGGCCAAAGGAACGACCAAATGCTTTCTAAAAGGCCTAGAGAACATACACCAGGTTCCCCTTCTCTTGCTTCTTGTGTTAGTCATTTTGGCAAATTACTGGAAGATGGTGGTTCTGGCTGAATATTTAAATTTCTTTTAACCAATTTTGCATGCTTCTATCTGGTTATCTGAACTACTTTAAAAACAACACTATGCAAAAAACAACTATTGTGTATTTCCTTTCATTTTGTCTTGAAATTCTGTATCATTTTCAACATTTTTTTATTTTTGTTCTCTTTAAAATAATAATAAAATAGATATGTACATGGTCAACTTTACCCTAGTAATGTGGTGCTTGGGACAGTGCGCTAGTTGAGTTCATCACGTGAGGAAACTCTTATTACCGTGCTAATCACATATGCACAGAGTTCATGTATTGACACAAAATTTTATTCTCGCTGTTCTTTTCAAGTGGCTGTTCAGTCCACGAAGAAGCTCTGCCCACTTCCACTTCCCACTTCCTCGGCCTGTCCATCCTCCCACACTCCTAGGTCCTGGTGAGTGTAGACCATCGGGCTGTGAGCAATGCTCCCAGCCACAGGACAAGCCAAGTTCTCAGCCTGCTAGGATTGAGGAGGCCTCAGGTCCTTCAGTTTGAGCACTTGCAAGACAAGCAAGCAAAACCAAATGGAAGTGACCCAAGAATTATCCTGCCAATGCAGTACTGTTTTTCCCAAAGACAGAAAGAGGAAAGAAAGAAGTGAGCGTGAACACAGACCCTGCCCTTCCGCACAGCCAGCCTCCGGTTGCGCTCACATGCTCTTGCCATGCTAGACAACCAGGCACATGACCCATTCCTTAGGGTGGAGGTGCTTGGAGCAGCTGGGTCTCAGGGAGATGCCCGTCTGTCCTACACAATTGCAAAATCTTTAACCTATGCATGTGAAGGTAACAAGAGAAAGGAAAGGTTCTTGTAAAAAAAAATTGAGACAATACATTTAGTTCCCTTCTCCTTAGAATGTCTTACTCTGCTGTCAATTGTTATCTGAGGAATCCAGGAGTAGACTGAAAAAATCTCATATGTTTGTGCATTTTTCTGGGTAGAGAAGACATAACCAGATATGTCCTTGCAATGCAGGGAGAGCAGCCCGCCAAATGGTTTGCATATGTTCTCCTTCTAGTTACAGGCACATGGAAACACCTTCTAGTTTCTCTCATTTTTATAAAAATACAACAAGTCAATAAACCGTTGTACCTTAACCATAACATTCTATGCCATGTTGCCAGGTTGTACCCACATCTTTTTTGCTCAAAAATACTGAGGATGAGAAGGATGGAAATTTAAGAGCAAACCTTTCTCTGCACAGCTGAAGGAAACAAGCAAATGTATGCTTATTTTATGTAGGTCACAAGAAAAAATGTGGCAGATAGCTTCTGTTATGACACAGTTCATAATTCTGTAGACAAGGATTTTTTTCACAAACCAATAAAAGCGCTTATTTTTTCAGGAGTGATAGGCGCACTGGCACATCCATTCTTAAGGCTTCCTCCCTTCTTTTGCTTTTCCTTTGGGAATTCAATCACTTATGAAAACACAGCTTACTATCTGTAAAGGAAGGTATCTTCTCTGTACTTTACTACATGAAAAAAAAAAAAAACAGTTTGCTCAATCATGCTTTTCAAGAGAAGATGACTATAATTGAATTAAAGCCATGTAATTTTCATAGATATGAGTTCAGATAACTATTACTGAGTAATTTTAAAATATTCCTTCAGAAAGTCTTGGACTTATATAGACTTCTTCATATAAGTACACTGGGTTAAATATCAATAGACCTAGAAATGAAGCATTAAGTAGTTAAAACTACTTTGGCTGTAAGTCTTAGATCCCAAGAGCTTTACCAGATCAGCCTTCAGTGGTCGCCTCTGACATTATCTGCCATGTTGCCCAGAGTGTGGGGATAAAGAAACACCTGGCATCACATTCATGATTTATCATTACATAAACCAAGGATCCTGGCAGTGCCCACATGAATGAACCTGGATGCAAACAAATTTAGCCTGAGGAGTAGTCACAATCTGATTTGTGCTATGAACTCTTGAAAGGATTTTCAAAAATGGGTAAGATGAAATCACAACTGCATTGCACTTCACTATTTGCAGAGCCCATCTGCACACTGTGATCGTGTCTAGATTTCACTGGAGCTCTGCAGAAGAAGGTAGGACAGGGCTTCATGTGCAGGGCTCTTTAGATGAAGAACCCTAGGGTCAGACAGGAAAGGCTCTGACAAGGTCTCGGTGTAGCTTCTCACCTGGAAGCTCTCTAGCATTCTTTATAGCATTCCTTGCTGCATTTCCCAGTGGATGCCTGCTGTGGTGCTCAGATCTGCTCTCCACATCATTAGGAACACATTGCAGTGGAGATCATAATCACATAAGTGTCACAGTTAGAATGTAGCCTTGGGTTGGATTTGTCAGGTTCTTTAGAGATCCTGAGTTCCAAAGAAAAAGTAGTGAGCCCCATCTGAAGTGTCAGAGAAGAGAATGCTTCTAGATGTTAGGAACAAGAAGACGAAAGAACATTTTAAAGCTGGAGAATACAGAGAAGAAGAGTGTTAAGTGGTGGGGCTCAAGCCAAAGCAAGGAGGGTCGGGCATCCAAAGAGCTATGTGGCCTTGTTCCTGTCACCAGGGATGGGTGCTAACTTGGTAGCAGGTGCCCACAGTTCTCATACAGCTATCTTAGAAATCTGTTCCTTAGATGAGGAAAGATTAATTAACTTTCTCAAGGTCACGTATGCGGGAAGTAAAATTGAGATGTTTGGCTTCTGCAGCTTCAGTTTGTCCTTTAAGTTCTCGCATGGTGAGATTTAATCTCTGTTGTGAGGTAAGATGAGGTGGAAATTCAATCAGACTATAAAGTTTAGAGATAGAGTGCTTGGGAAGGGATTGGGTTTAGATAAGATCACTGGGGGGAGCCTCTCTCTGTCTCTCTGTCTCTCTGTCTCTCTGTCTCTCTGTCTCTCTCTCTCTCTCTCTGTCTCTCTCTCTCCCACCTCTCCCTCTCTCTTCCAGTCTCTCTCTCCTCATTTAATACTCTACACCATACTGAGACTTGGACAGCAACAGGGCCACCACCAGTTGGCTCCTTGACTTTGTACTTCTACAACTACAATTACAGAAGCCAAAACAATCCCTCCCCCCCCTTTTCTTTTCTAACATAAGGTTTTACTTCATGAAGCCACCATGTCTCAAGAATTTCACTGTAGCTATTAAAAACAGACTAATGCAGCTCTCAAGTCACCTTCATCCCAAACACTCCTACTAACTTTGTTAACCTCTGCAAATTTATTTCATCTTTCAGCTTCTGATTCTGCTTGGAATACTATGGAAGTTCATTATCAAACCAAACTCTCTAGGTTGGCTTTATTCTATTGAAATGCTGCTCTTTGAGGAAAATTTGTGTTGAAAGCCAATATATTTTGCCACTTCATACAGACCCTTATGGTTAGACATTAAGAAATTCGCGTATTTTGTTCTTGTTCCTCTTGTTCTTTGTTTCTCTTTGATGGGTTTTTTGTTGTTTTAAGATTTTCTAATTGTCTACTAATGTCAGATTTAAATTTCATCCATTAGATTTTGATGAACTACTCATTTCGATATTTTTTCTGTCTCTCCAAATAAGATACCATCTGGCAGTCAAAATGACATCTTTTTTTTTTTTTTTTTCTTTCAAAAAAGCCTATCTTGAAAATTTGGAGTTTCAGATCTATTTTTTAGTTCCCTTAGGAAGTAACTGAATATTTAAGCACTTTATGGTTTTCACCAAATTTAGGAAATCTTCTGCCTCTATTACTTCAAAAATTTTTTCTGCAACACTATCTTTCCTTTCATCTTCAGATTTTGATTATGTGTATGTTAGAGCTATGGATATTATTCCACCAAGACACTGCTAAGTTCTTCCCATAACCATTTTTTTCCTGTTCTTAAGGCTTCATATTTTCTGTTAACACTTTTTATATCTTCCTCAGTTGGTTGTGAAATCCATCAGTAAATTTGTCATAGATCTTATTTATCCATTTGTGTTGCAAAATTTTTAGTATCTTGTTTTATATTTCCTTTTTCCACTGATGATTTCCTTATGTGACATTTCCTATATATCCACTTACTATGACTGTTCTTTCCTGTTACTGAGTAGAGTTACAATGACTGCATCAGAATACTTGTCTGATAAGTAAAATACATGAGTCCATCTTAAAGCTGTTTTCTATTCATTCTTTTTGTCTTGCCTGTTTCTTTTTACAGACACCAATCCTTCCCTGTATTCTGCACATTATGAATTATATTTTGTGGACACCATGGATTGTGTTGTGTTCCACCAAGCGGCGTGGACTTGTTTGAGCAGTCAGTTGAGCACAAATTCTAAGTTCTGTTTGTGCTTTCTCTTTCTGGGCAGTTCCCGAGGCCATTTAGGTAGTTTAGCTTCATATTAACTCTTTGAATGTCCCTCTTTGATTATTTCAGCTTTATGTAAATCACACAGAGCTTGATGTTTATCTCATACGTGCAGCTGTCAGGGCTCAGCAAAAATATTTGGGGACGTTTTATATGTGGAATTTTGAACTTTTGCAAGAATTCCCCCTTATTGACTAGTTGCTATGGTAACCACAAACTGTCTTTTTTCCTTCACTCATCATATAGCTTTATCCTTGTCTTATTCTAATAGAACAATGCATCCCTGACTGGGAACTCTCCTTAGAGAAAAAGCTGTAAAAAAATTTTTAAAAGCCCAACCTCCCTTCGTAACATTTCCTTTTTTGCGTATGCACTCCTTTCCAGTTTCTGCTTTTAGGGTCTCTCTGAGGACTTCAGATAATTGCTGCTTTATATTTTATAATAGTTATTTGAGAAAGATTTGAATCACATAAGCTCCTTAGCTGTAAAGTGGAATTCCTAAACTCTATTCTAAATGGCTTCTTCGAAGCATTTAGAATCTCGTATTAATCAGGTACTTCTTCTGAATTAGTAAGCTGAAAGAGTGCAGTCAGTCTTCAAGCAAACCAATGAGAAGGTTCTCAATAGAAGTTTACAGGTATCTTCACTTTGTAGAGATTCTTCCATGAAATAATCATTACCACCCGCATTCTCTTCCTCACCATTGTCTCTTGAAGCTCTTTTGTTTCTAAGATGTAGCTATGAAAAATTGCACCGCTATAACTATGAATGCATATATTTCTGTGGTATGATGTTTGAAATTCTTCTGGAAAAAATATTCAGGAGGGGAATAGCTGGGTGAATGGCACCTTTAGTCCTAGATTTTTGGAGACTCTCCACACTGATTTCCACAGTGTTACACCAGTCTAAACGCCCACCAACAGTAGAGAAGCGTTCCATTTTCCCCACAGCTTCCTCAGTATTTAGTATTGGTTGATATTTTGGTGATAGCCGTTCCTTCTGGGTTGAGATGAATCTCAGGGATGTTTTAATTTACATTTCTCCAATGTCCAATAATATTGGACATTCTTCATATATATTTTTTCCATTTGTATTTCTTCATCTCAGAAGTATGTATTTATCTCAGATGGTCATATCTGTATTGAGTCTTTGAATATTGAGAGCCTGATATTTTTTAATTCTTTATATGTTCTAGATAGAAGTCCTTTGTCTGAGGGAGAGTTGGCTAAAGTTTTTCCCCTTGTGAGTTTTCTTTTCACTCTGTTGGTGATTCCTTTTGATGTGCAAAAACATTTAATTAATTAATTGGGTAAGTAATTTATGCAGTACTGGGGATTGGACTCAGGACTTTGTGCTTCTACATTTTAATATCATGAGACCCCAGTTGTTGATTCTTTGAAGTATTTTCCATGCAGTTTTATTTTTGTTCATGAGCTTTCTGTGTGCTCTTATGTCTTCAAGATTTCTGCCTACTCTCTCTTCCAGTAGCTTTGGTATTTCTGATTTAGATCTTAGGTCCATTTTGACAGTAATTTAGTGCATAAAGATAGACATGGATCTAGTTTTAGTCTTTGGCACATGGAAAGCTAGTTTTCCCAACATTATTTACTGAAAAGACTATCTTTCCTCCACTGCATATGTTTGTCCCCCTTTTCAAAAATTAGGTATCTGAGTGTGTTGGTAGTTGTACTTGTATCTTGTGATCTTTTCCTCTGATGCTCAGGTCTGTGTTTACTTATTTATGTATTTATTTTTGCCAGTACTGTGCTGATTTTAGAATGGATAAACAAGATATGGCATATTTATACAATGGAGTATTACTCAACTGTGGAAAAAGATAAATTCCAGGCTTTTATAGGTAAATGCATACAACTAGAGACTATATTCAAAAGTAAAATAAATCAGATTAACATGTGTAAACATCCTCTTGTCTCCCTAATGTGTGCTTCTGAAAGAGTAAATAGATTCCAAAGGTACAATAGATATTGTGAAAGGGAAAGAAAATGCTCAAAAATAAAGAACAATTGGGATGAAGGAGAAGAGAAAAACGGACAAATAAATACCTAGCATAGAAAAGATAGCTAAGATACTTGTACTACCAACTTCTATTACTGTATGGACAGGAACAGCTAGTATTCATGTTGTATTACCAATTTTACATGCCTATATCTGACCGTTTGAGCAACTGTTTTGAAGATAACAATATACAGTATAATAACCATTGCTAATTTCTTAGCATCTAGTTTTGAACTTCTGTATAATTTGTTATTCTCTTTAAAAGAAGGAAAACAAAAGCGCTTCTGTTTTCCAAAGCCAAGGGACCTGACAGATTTATTAGATGATGACAGTACGCATGCCTACAGTTTCACCCATTATTGGGTAGATATTCAAGCTGTATAAATTAAGCATAATTTGGATAAGTTTGGATGTGAGTGTCCTTAGGTGACTTGTACTTTGGGCTCGAATCAAATTTGATCTCTAAGAAAAGTCTCCAGTTAATGAAAGGACATTGTTAATGATTATATATCACAGAAAGCAAAAGCACAGCTTTCGATAAAATATATTCTCCATAATAGGTTGGAGGACCAGAGAGAGTACATCCAGCAGGAACTTGAAGAAAGGAAGAAATATTTCTTCTGGATTGGCTGCAGCCCAGCTCAGAAATGACCAGCTCATTCTAGCATTTCACATGGTAACATTGGTGCTCTGCTGGGAGGTTTCAGAATAAAATAATTTTGCAAGAGAAAAGACCATCTGGAGATAGAGCTCTGAAGTTTTCATTATTCATAGTACTTAGAAGCACAGAGTTGCATGTTTTAAGGCCCAAGCATGACTTGCAAGATGGCTCAGGGCTCACAGCAGTTCTCACAAACAGATACCTTTAATAAGGATTCATGACCAGGTCGACCCTTCTTGCAGGGCTTCAGTAAGAACGAATATCACCCTGGGTGACAGTTGCTCACTAGTCGTGTATGAAAGGTTTTTTTGTCTGCCAAGTAGCCTTCGAGAATTTTCACCAACTTACACCTAATTCTGCTGGAAATTAGGCAGCCAGTTGTGCTTCTTTCTGCAAAGCTTCTATTTATTAGTGCAAGAAAGAATGCCAAATGCCCATGGTGAAGCACATAGAGAGTGGAGAGTCACTGCATGGGAGATGCTTTTATGGCTAAAAACCACAAGACGTGTTGGATGCAAAGCCCTGAGATGATCTTATCTGAATACAGTTCTATTACAGGTAAAATCCAGATGTAGTATTAAAAGGTAAAGCTCCTTCACAAATCTCATAATCAACCTGGAAATTAAGGCAGTTATTGAAAAGACAAAGTGCAAGGTTATAGCAGCTTAAGTAGCCATTTCCAAAATGCCTATGAAGATAGATGGCTCTCTGACTTCTATACCCAGCAGCTGTGTGCAGCAAGGCCGGCTTCCCTACGGCTTCATCAAAGCATATTACCATGCATAATTTATATTTAATCATTTTCTTTTTTTGCAAGCATCAAATCTCATTCTCTCATTGTTTTAATTCTTTACATTAGTGAAGCTGAACAAATTTTAATGTGCTTTAGTAGATAATTATATTTGTTCTCTGAATATCATATTGTCTGTATATTTATTATTGGTCATTTATGTTTTGCTTATTAATAATTATAACTATATATTGTGGATAGCTATTCCTTAAATGTTACATACATATACTACAAGTATTTTTATGTAACTATAACTTATCAAAACTCTGTTGGGACACTTAGACATACATTTAAGAAAACGATTTTTAAATTTATCTTATATGTGATATAAATTTCAGATACAAAATCCTACAATCAAGCAAAGTTACAGAGCATTGGAATAAAATACAAGAGAAACTTTTTTTAGAATTAAGGTACAGAAAGTCCTTACAAAAAAGCATGAAAGGCTCACAGATCTTTCCTGCGCAATGCAGCTTAGTGGTAAAGCATTTCCCTAGCATGTGGGCTCTGCCTCCAGTGCTGGTAAGAAACAAACCAAAAAAACATATTTAAAAAAAAAAAAGACTTACAGATTTTAAACCCATTTGTTTTCTCTATTAAAAATACACTTAAATAACAAATTACATGCAGATTTTCTAAGATCATTCCAGGAAAGTAAATTTATGATTGTGGTGGGTTAAATTCTTACAATGCACCTCTTTCTAAAATAAGGGCTTCTAAAAAAGAAATCACCAGTTCTGGTCATAGTTATTGCTACACACGGATTACAACACCCTATTTTTTTCTGACAATATATGCTTTGCCCTTGCCTCATCTAGGGCCAGGAAATTTGTGAATTGGCTCTTTGACTGACCTTCCAACCTCTGGTCATCTTCAAATGATTGGCCGGGCTGAAAACATTGGAGCTAAAAGGCTCTGAACCATGCCGCGCAGGCAGGAGCCCTGCTGGACAGATGTGTCTCATGTATCTCCTCATTTCACAGACAGGATGCCCTGGACATGGTGTGGAGGCTCTCATTTGTGTCTTCCTCCCTTCTCCTTAAATGAAGACTAAAAATCAACCCCGAGACCCTGCATTCTGCAAAGGCTCTGCTCATTTTAACCAAAAGCATTACCTCGTTCACTCTATTGGAGTTTAAATCTTAAAGGTGCAGAGCTTTGAGAGATCCAAAATGGACAGAGTTTTTAAAAATTACGTTACACCAATGGCATAGTATTAATGTTCAAGCATGTCTGCACCCAGTGGCACTCCAAGAAGCTTCTTGGTGGCTAAACGCCAAAGCCGAAAAGATGAGTCAAGTCTATATTGATGGTTTTGATCAGGAAGGTTACTAGAGCAGCCTCTTGAATTTGCTTCTAATTCTGTGCATTTATGCGGCACTTACTTTGTACACCAAGCCATTCGTAATAGAAATAAAGAATTTCTTGGCAAGGGTCTCCTAGACCCTTGCTCATTTTCTTGCTGCCAACAGAGCACTGAAAGGACCTATTAACACAGCCATCAATCTTTAAATATTTGCACAGGCCCCACCTAAATGACGCATGAGAGCCAACACCACTTTTCTCTAGGCCTTCCCTTATTATCTGTCTGCTGCCATGGGCACAGCTGTCCAGCCAGTCCCAACTAGCAGAAACTCCAAGAAAGTCAGAGCAACCAGGTAGTGGAAAACTATGGCAGACACTTCCTCTGCCAAGCAGCCAGAGTGAGCCCTGAGTTGGAACAAGTCGACACCTGAGTGTGCCTCCCTGAGGTGCTGGGCAGAGCACACATTGTCTTTCCACTATTGTAGCCTGATTGTCCCTGTGAAGACACGGCAAGTATTGAAATGGAACTACAAACTTCTAGGTATCTAGTCTATTTTTTAAAAAAATATGAAAGTCATAAAATGAAGGAAAAGCTAAAGAACAATTAATCTATTTTATTTTTATTTATTTTTTAATATATTTAGGACAGGGTCCACAAGGCCTATAGGCTCTCACTATGTGTTGGGACCAGCAGGTAGCCAGGAAATTGATCAAGTGTGTGTAGGTGGGACTGGGCCTCCCTGCCTGGAGCAGAAAGC
>PVJA010024971.1:30000-31292 GCA_004027025.1 Myocastor coypus
TGAACATGAACCTCAGCAGTGCTTGTTGTCTGCACAAGCACAGGACGCGATGCCCAGTCACTCAGAAGTAGATTTTTCTTATAGACCACATCTTCATCCTTTTTGCTTCACCTACCTAGCCCTCCCCCCTTCCCGTCTTGCTCCTTCCCCCGTGCTTATCAAGGGCTGTCCCTCCAAAAGCTCATGTGCTCATGGGTGGGGCTTGGGACAGTGATCTGCTCCTGAGGGTGTGATCCTCATCAGTAGATTCGTCCATGGTAAACTGATAGCGAAATGTGACGCTGGGACTCGAGACCTGGTCAGAGGAGGTGGCAAGCGGGGCGGCTGGAGGAGCGTCCCTCTCTCTCCCTCCTCCCAGTCTCTCTCTGCTTCTCTGCCTCATACCACGAGCTGTTTGTCCTCCACCATGTTCCTCCACCCTGGAGACAGCCAAGGAATTGAAGCCATCTGCAAACAGTGAAGCAGGATAGCCGTCTCCTCCTTACAGGGCTGGGTGTGCGTATTATGTCTCAGCAACCAGAAAGCCACTAAACAGCTTTCCTTGCTATCTCCACCTACACTATCTCTAGGTTTCACATGATTTAGGAATTACTTACGCTTTGGCTTTCTCATATAAAAGAAACCATGTGATGCTTAACCTTCTGTGTATGGTTTGCTTCACCTCGTATTATGGACTCAATGTGCAACCATTTTCCTGTGACTGTGACCTTCCTACAGCTAAGTGGACTCTGCTGGACCCCACGCTTCCTTAGGCAGTCATCTGTTGATGATATGTAGGCTACTTCTAGGATTTAGCTGCTGTTGTTGAGCTGCTATAACATGGCCTGTGACAAGGACAGCAGTTGGGACAGGATTCAGAATTGGCTCAATGGAGACCCAACTGTCACATAAGTCTACCAACGAAGAAGTGCTTGTGGAGTGGCATCTTCCATTGACATAAGCTCCAAAGGCAGAGTGGTAACCAGACAGAGAGAAGAAATCAGTGTCTGAGAAACATTTGGGGAAATTAAATGTGTACCTGGGAAATAGAGATTTCCACCTACTTGAGACACTATTTCCCAGGCGTGTTGGGAAAAACTCATTTTTGCAGTATTAAGTAGAATTAGGATAGAATCTAGCCGGGTGTGGTGGTGCACGCCTGTAATCCCAGCACTTGAGAGGCTGAGGCAGGAGGATCAGTGCGAGTTAGAGACCAGCCTGGGCTACAAAAGTGAGCTCAAGGCCGGCCTGAACTACATAGAGAGACCCTGTCTCAAAAAGACCAAAGGGAAAAAAAAAAAAAAAAAAAAAAA